>CM060964.1:37902910-37965410 GCA_030765045.1 Tenodera sinensis | reverse complement strand
CCATACTCTTCATACAACTCCACAGAAAACAATCCAGAGGTGTCAGATCCGATGACCGTGCTCACAACTGAACTGGTCCACCTCTACCAATCTATCGATTTGCATATGCGACGCTGAGGTGATTCCGCACATTTACATCAAGGTGTGCTCAAGTTGACCATTTCGGCAGCTGTGTAGTGGTACGTGTCGCACTGTTGTTAAGAAACATTACTATACTGGAAATTACGCAAGTGACGGAGTAGGGTGCTCACCAAAGACATCAAGGAGGAATGAGCGCATGCGCCGGAATGTTATTATGCTCAGGTCGTTCATTTGCAGTACACATATTGCCAAAGGGTTGCATACCCTCCGTATTGAGACACCAAGACCAATGTTAACAAATTGTCACAACCGTTTGTTCTTAAGCTTCGACGATCTCCAGCTTCCAAATCATGAATTTCCGGACAGAGGTTCCTGTTTGAAAATCGATCACTGTGTCATCCCGCACAAGCGTTGTTGGTATTTTATGGAACACCAGTATAGAGAAGTCATGTCAACAGACGCTACTGGTACCAAGAGGGCTCCTTTCAGCAAACGTTACCGAGATTGAAGCTGCAGCAATTCAAATGGAGCTAATGAAGTTGAGATGTGACCGTCACTTACTGAAAAATGCAACACACTCAGTGCTGTAGAATTCTACACAGGCCTTCTTGATTCACACTTTCCAAATCTTATTCACAATGCTGCGAAAATAATAGCTATGTTTGGCAGCACTTACATGTGCAAGCAGGCATTTTCCATAATGAAGTTGCTGATAAATCAGCATAGGTCTCGGATCAGCGATGATAATCTGCGTAATAGTTTATGTATATGCCTTGCCAATAACCTACATCCCAATTTTAAAGAATTAGCAGATTCACATGGAAAGAGGAAGATGAAGAGATAAAGTTTTTAATGACAACACTGCAACGGCAGTGCAACAGTCCTCCAGTGCTACCAAGGCAACTTCGTAGCACCTACTTTGACATGGCTGATATAGAGGAATAAGCATTTGCAAGAGTAATGTGTATACGAGAGAGTATTGCTGTACATATATTTGCGACCAGAGTTTCTCCAAATTGAACTTTACTAAAAGTTGCTGGATCTTCTAAGGATGTGCACTTCGACTTTGTCACCAAATATTTATAAACTTCTTAAACGTAAGTAGTACCAAATAAGTCACTAATGAACAGATGTTTATCTCCTCCCTTCTTTCGCAGACTTTGGATATTGCTACCTTAGATACATTTTGAGATAATATTGCAGTTTCAGATGAGCTAGTCTAGTAAATAGTCACGATAATATGTCGATCTTGAGGAAAAGGATGTTACAATTGCATACGCTACAGACTACCAGCCTTCCATAAAATAGTATTCACATTTAAAATCATGATATTTTAAATGATAATGGTAGAGCGATTATTTAAATAAGTTGTATTAATGGTGCTTATGACGAGACTTACCTTCAGTCTCTGGTTCCTTGCACGACTGTAGTGGTAATACGCAGACCCGAGGCTGAGCATTATACATTTTTCTTTTATCTTTATAAGTAGAAGAAGCTTCAGATTATTTTCTAGGTGTGCGTTTCATAACCTTAGTGAAGGGTGACAGGCCTAAGCTTACGGCAATCTAAATTAGTGAAGCTTAGCGTTACTTTCGAAGAAACCTGGCGCCGAGGTGAATCTCCATGTTAAGAACCTCATGTTGGATTGCGCCCCTTGTTCCAGGTTCCGTTACGCCCGCTGCGCACTTACATCTCATCCCTCCCTCTCTCGGTATGACATACAATAGCCCGATGATAGACTCAGTGTGGACTACCCTCCCATTGTACTCCTGTACATTGCTACAAAAATTAGTCTTGCAACAGTTGCATGACTCACTGAAACGTGTGATAAATATCAATAAGAGTAGGCATAAAAATACAAAGGTCAACATGACCACTTTGTGGGTTGCTTAAGTTAGCTTTACATCTTCTAAATGATTTATAAAACAACATAGGAACTAGTGTTATAAGAGTCAGTGTTATCCACTTGCACATGGAAAGAAAAACACTCCCGACTCGCGTGCAGCCGCAGCTGCCAAAATGAACCAAGATTGGCATGTTTTAACGCTGTAATACTACTGTACACAGCGGCTTTGGCACGAGCTTACCATGCTGTTGACGCCGATGTGCCGACCGCTGAAGAGATAAGCCGATGGAGCGCTCTTATGCAGCATAGAAACGTTATCGGCAGATAACGAGATTGTTCCGCAACCTTTTCCTTCTACCTCCCGAATATTCTAGAACTCCCTAGAAAATCCCCACAGCTATAATTAAAACCTAGCGTGCTCGTGAGTGATACAGTTAATAAGCCAGCTATCGAGTGCGTTTCTGGTGCGATATAAGGCGCTGGATATTCAGTGCGTTCACACACTGGGCCAGTTAGTGGGTTAACGAGTGCGTTTCTGGGGTGACAGCAAGTGCTGGTTATTTAATGTATTCTCCGAGTGAGGTTCGAAGATAGCTGAGTGAGTGCTGCTACTGCAAGATATAAAGAGTTACCGTATGTTCAGCTCCTCTAGGAGTGAACCATTCGAAGTAGAGGCCAAGTCAAGTGAAATGACAGTGAGAGGGAACATGGGACCATATCACACTTGTCAAGTGACAATGAATACAAGACAAAGTCACAATATATACTTTGTCCAGAGTCTTTTGAGACAGTGGAAGGGGGACATCGCGTGTCAGGTGCGTGTATAGAAGCCAAAACAACCCAGACAGCACTGCAAGGTTTACGCAGTCATTCAAACACGAGAGGTGGCGCACAACAAGGGTTGCACTGAACTCTTAAACCTGTATAAATACGCGGGGGTCATGGAAAAGAAGTAATGCATCTGCAACATATAAAGCAATTCCTCGCCTATAGGACATAGAAAACCAGCACTTAATCAGACGGTACACATTATTCCAAATGTGTGCAATTACTTTAAAGGAGGGCATGGAAAGTGCGACTCGCCGATTGCACATGCTGTGGCTGCAACTAGCGTTCCCATACAGTAATACGAACCATTAAACTAAACATTCAGAACTGTACAACTCTAACAGATACGAAATGCGATGAAAACAAAACCGTTCGTGAATTTTATAAGATCCATGTCTCTTCTTCGTCGTCTTAGATGAGGAGGAAGAAGAAGAAGAAGAAGAAGAAGAAGAAGAAGAAGAAAAATAAATTATAAGCTACTAAGATTGAGTAAATATCAATGTACTTATTATTTGTGTCAATGGAAATAATTTTTCGTTTTTCTGCTTGTATTTCCTTCTTTTTGTGGGGGTCTACGTAGTACCAACGTAGTACCAACTACAAGTCATGTAGTCCAAGTAAATGTGATCATGCACTCTAGTCTTTGGATATTAAATTATTTATCGTCCCAGGGTGAGAATTAGCTCTTGAAGCAATGCCAATTAAGTGCACAAATAAACAAATAAACAAAAGCTAAACAATGCAAAAGAAGTATGAAGGGGACGCAAATGCTGCAACATTGCATTTTACTATCACAGTGTGCCAGCACGCGCAAGTGACCTGCGGCACGAGCAAACTGCTGCCTACCTGCCCCTCACACTGCCTCAAAAGACTGAACAAAGTATATAAAGACAAGTGCACTTTTGTGTGCTCAGTTGTCATTGTATCGTCAATAAACGGAAACCACACTTGGAGCATAAACGTGCATATTGGAATGATTGACTAGAAGAAATGCAACATATCATAGTAATTCGGTTACGTTGTACCGAGTCATGCATTTTAAATCTTCCTTCATCAAAGTTGCCAGGTATAATTCCTGTGAACTATTGGACTTAGTCTGATGTAGTTTTAGAAAAATAAAACACTCTCATTTTCTCCTTTTTAAGTCAGCACCTGTATTGTTCTATTAAAGAACCAGCTATATTTGCGTCCTCCTAAGCCCAAGAAACATTATTTGTACGTACCCATATTTCACATGGTAAGAGAAAAGCGAATATACCTTTCTGTTTTTGAAACGCAATGAGGGGAAAAACCTGGGATTCCCCTAAATCTACTACTAGCGTACCTCCACTTCGCCTTTGTCTGTATTACAGATCTAAATTATGTTTAACATTTATTCTAATTTGTTTAATATTCAACTAACTTGGATTAGAATATAATTCTTCCAAACGTGTTCACCCCGTCCACTGCATTTGATTTACTATTCCTGAATGTCATATGAGTGAGCCAAATATATCTGGATTATAATGTAATTCAATAAAAGGTAATCGATGTCTACTCGGTAGTTTTGTAAGTTCAGTCCTCCATGCCCCTAAACTTGCATTGCCACTGTAGAGGCACGGTGTTTAACCCATCCCCCTGTTTTACCCTTAGGTTCGTCTACTATCCAAGGAAGTTCTATTCTACTAGTGCTGTGTCGGCGTAAATTCTGATCACTCCAACACACTAAGTTGGAGAGAGAAAGGAGGAGAGTGCACCCACTGTAACAAATAGGCATCAAACTAACTGTTAGTAACTCCAATAGACAAAAGCACTTACGTGCACTGATAATAATTCAAAGGGCTTTTTCTCAGAACTTAAATGTTTATACATAAATATGGAAGTATAAAGTTTACAAATTTAACTCATAACCAAAATATATCACAATCAAATTTGAGGATCACTATTATAAAGACGTGGCTCTTGCTTGTTAAATTTTTTTCCATTCCTCTTACAGTTAGAAACTTATATAGGCAATTCAGTGACTAAGTAATGTAACATTAAATTATTTTGTTGTTTAACGACGCTGCCAACTGCCAGGATCACATTAGCGTCACCGGTGTGCCAAAATTTCCTCCAGCAAGAGTTGTTTTACATGTCAGTAAAACTACTGACATAGAGCTGTCGTTTGTAAGCATACTTAAAAACCATCGGTCTGGCCGGATTTGAACCCGCGACCTTGGAACCAGTAGGCTAGAACTAATGTAACACGTAAATATCTGCACTTTTTCTGTGATGATATCCTTTCATTCTTGACTGTCAATATTTTACTTTTCCTATCATGCATGTTATTGCCACATCACTATTTGTCCGATTCGACAGCTGATATGAAATGTTGAAGCATCAGTTTCGCTCCTATTCATCCCCTTTAACAAAAACACCGATAAATATCGCCATCAGCTCAAAATGTTTCCACTTCTCGTTATACTCGTACCGAGAATTCAATCTTGTTACCATGGAATGCAACACCATTAACATTATCAACAATGCAGTGCAAAAAACTAACACCTGGAATCACTTTCTAAAGCATTCACAGACCTGTTGATACCATAAACAATATCCACTAAACCAAAGTTCTTGTTTCAACGCGTTCAGGGGGATTTTACAAAGCACATGCTCACAAAGTAGTCGAGATGTGTACGCCTCTCATGCCACGTTTATGAAATGTTGAAGAGAGCTAAGGGTAGGAGGGGAACGCCGCGCCGGGGCGGAAAACCGTCGACTATCGGTTGCACCCTCCATGCTCTTGCAGGAAATGAGTGGAACAATTCTACAGGAAGCAGAGACCAAGGCTCAGGCTTCGAGAGATACTAGACATCCGACCTACACTAGAAGCTCAAAATGATGGGGAGGTTTACCCCACGCACGGCGCCCCATATGTCGCACCACTGCCCATGGCCAACTTCACGTTACACGTATTGCGTTAGTTATTCCCCGGGTTCAAAGTAAAATGCCAGCTTTTGAGGCCAAGCGAGAATTTGTTATCCATTGTACATAATTCATTTATCCTTCTGACACTAAAACTCCAGCGCTGGTATAGTTACATATTACTTATTTTATCTCACATTGCATGTGCACTTTATGCATTTATAGCACTTAGTCTCACGAACGCTACATACATGCACAGCGAAGCAATCTTGGATGCAGCATTTGCACAACTCACTCAGGATTACAACAGAGCTTCAAATTATCAAATAAGCAATTAACGTTAGGTTTAACACGTTCATTAAACTAGAATATTTCAAAATATTCACTATGGCGAGTTGGTACTTTGGTGTGTTCCAAGAAATTACCAAATATTTGTTAAACCTGTGTACTGCAATCTGTTGTGTTTTATTATTCATAAAGAATACACAAAGGTAAATTTCTAAACTCTCCATTTATGAACACGTGTTCCTGAAATGTAAATCGCAAGTAACATACCGAATCATTCTAGTTACTATTTAATTAATTATTTTAATGGTAAACAAGAATGGTGTATACGATAAACAACAAATGTTACTGATATGAGTATATATTTTTAGGCTTAGCAAATGTTTAAGGAAAAAGACATGGAAGCCAAATTCTTTATTTTGATGTTATAATTTTTGATAAAAGTTATAAACATATTTTTCACCAATTTTAGTGTCTTAATTAGGTATCACAACTAATATTCTTCCAATGATAACAAACAAAAGAACTCGCTCCCGAAAGGTTTATGCTCATAGTTTTTGTTGCTTCGTCTAAAAATGTGATGGAAATTGAACGTAAATTGCATTGTGTGGAACATTGTCAACGCGTGAAAAATTAAAGAAGGTGAGAAACAGAGCTTTGAAATTTTAAAGGCCGTCTGGACTTATGCACAGATACATTTAAAAAAACAAGTGCATAATTATTTCTAATGATCAGGAATAGACATCAAATGCAATTACATGTTATTACGTTTGCTAGGCTCAGACGTTTTAAAGTTTGATTATTAGGGGCCCCAATGACCAAGTTGTCGACGGGCCCTTAAACCCAACACACTCACTCACTCACTCAGTTTGATTATTAAACTCTTTTGACACATTATTATACGATGCTTATACGATTATAATAATGACGATGACTATCATCATCATCATCATCATTATTATTATTATTATTATTATTATTATTATTATTATTATTATTATTATTATTATTATTATTATTATTATTATTATTATTATTATTATTATTATTATTATTATTATTATTATTATTATTATTATTATTATTATTATTATTATTATTATTATTATTATTATTATTATTATTATTATTATTATTATTATTATTATTATTATTATTATTATTATTATTATTATTATTATTATTATTATTATTATTATTATTATTATTATTATTATTATTATTATTATTATTATTATTATTATTATTATTATTATTATTATTATTATTATTATTATTATTATTATTATTATTATTATTATTATTATTATTATTATTATTATTATTATTATTATTATTATTATTATTAATTATACCTGTGTTATGGTTACAGCGTGCCAAAGTTCTAGAAGGTTTACAATCTAAAGATAATAAAAATACCATGATAGGTGACAACTCTCTTAACAAATCAAATTATGAAATACTTATTTCAAATGTATAAAATTGCTTGGTACTGTGCCAGAGGATAAACTAATTAGTTATATTCCTTTTCTTGAAGAGTTAAAAACCGAGTTCACTTCGCATAGATTTCATGATTTCAGGAATCTTGAGAATGATATTTCAGTGTTTGTTAACCCTTTTACTGTAGATGTAGTCAATGTAAGGGGTGACGTGCAATGTGAACTCATAGATCTACATGTAGATCTAGTGACAAAAAGTAAGTGCAGAGCTTCAGTCGGCACAGACATGTTCAATGAACTGTGTCAGGTAATGTATGTTGGTTTGAGAGAATTTGCTGCTTCTATTATACTGTTACAGCAATGTTTTGCTCCACATGTGGCTGTGAGCATTTTTCTTCTCTGATGAACATAGAAAAATGAAAACTTACAACTCGTGTTCCAGGTAACCGCTCTCGGCGCAACTGCATATTGCTGTTATAGATATTGCACCAGATTCTGAACGTCTTCTCATTTGTTCGTATGATGATAATTAATGTGTGTAATTCTGATTTCACATAGTAAAAGTATGACCACCTCTTTTCCGTTTGAAACAAATGTGGTGATCATTCACTGTACCAATCCGCCACTGTCAACAGTTTAAGAAGCGAGGAAACGCCACTCCTACAACCAGCAAGAATGTTACGCGGGTTGCTGCACAGTGGATTTGGGGCAGACACTATTCTCCAGACCCCGGCCTACAGGTCTCTGTCGGTCACCATCTTCCACGTCGTCGGGGTATTGTAATAGTTTTAGTTGTGAAAATCAAGGCGACGAAGGCGATGTACTTGGGGTCAACTACAAAAGGCAAGAGAATATAGCCCTTATATTTTTGGTATATTTACACGGTAAGTAACTAGCAGAACTTGCCAAAAAACATATAAAATCCTTTAGATTTTAATTTTGCTTAAATGAAGCACCTTGAAAGGGCTGTAGAAGAAAAATTCACTTCACTTAGATTCATGGTCCCCAAATATTTGTGTTTATTCTGATGGAGATTTGGTTAGAAAGGGAGTGAAATGTATTTGTTTCTCAGCCCAAGCTAGAAAAGCATCTCCCAAATAAGCATCCTGCGAGGAAAAGCAGTAGACAGTGAAGATCAATGACTGTATGGCTTCCGAAAGTAACTTCAAAAGGAAAGCATGGCATCACTAAAGAATTCTTGTGTGTGATAAAGTATGCCAGAGGCAAATTTGCTGGTCTCATTGATTGCCTATAGCAGACCCCAGGGCGAAGTTAAAGGAACAATGCTATATTGCCTCTAGTGGGTCGTTATCCGGGATTAGTTTACTTTGAAACGGAGCGTGTGTCTCTTGTTTCTTTCCCTTCGTCCCCTTCTTTGCCATTGTGTCTGGCAAGCGATCCTATCGTCCACATACACATACTGGACGTATTGTTCTACTTTATGGTAACGATGTAATTTCTGAGTATTCTTAAACAAATCATATTTTATAGTTCAAGCGCTTTTAGTATTAGACAATACGAACTTCCAGAATGACTATCTCCCAGTAAACGTGTGCGTCCAGAGAAACCATTCAGTCTATTTCACAATTCCTTCACCGTTTTAAAGGGTTGTTTTTCTGGTGAAGGTGGGCTATAAGATATTTCCAAAAATGGTAAACGTTGGGGAATTTAATGAAATTTATGTTTATGCAAGCAGTTTCACGTCAATTTCGTCAGATATTAATATCAGGAAATATTTTGCTTTTTAAATAGTAGTAGGGTGGATGTTTGGTGAAATTTCTATCCTAAAGCGTACCCAGCAAGTTCGTTCCACTCGGGAGGTCCAGGGTTCGGTTCCCTTTGACCATCCGTTATGACCATGCATGGGCTTTTAGTGGTTTTCCCTGTCCAGCAGGCGAATGCTGGTGTGGTTTCTCAGCTACCGCTACTTCCTTTCTATCATTTCCATTTCGTTCAGTTTCGTTCTCTTGTTTAATGTATGCTTCTTGGTTTCGTGGCCTTAAACAATGCCAGACAGATGGTTCGGATGCTTCCTTCGAGGAAAGAATGTTCCCCTGGAAACTAAACGGATGCTTAGTTAAACGTGTCGTTCATTGCTCTCTCTGAGCAGCACCAGTAGTGGGACTGGTCTTCGAGCCAGAACTTGCTAGGGACTTCCACACGAATCTGTAGCCTGACGCCCTGTAGCCTCCTGTGGTTTCCTTACGTCATCCCTTTCTCCTGAAGGGCAGTAGAGGCAGTAAATCTCCCTCACAAGTTCCAGTGCTCGAGGTGCCCCACTGTGCTGTATACATCAAACTAAACCTAAAATGCCAAACAGAGCGGGATATCTCATGAACGTCTCGAATAACACCCCTGCGATTACATTAACTATTTACATAAATGAACATTTTTAATAGGACACGAGCAAAGCTCTGGACACGAGTTTAACTCCCTAAGTTACAATTTTTATCAACTTCATTTACTCTTATTTTTCAACCCTAAACATACGTGTTATATAATTTACTAACAAACCTTCAGGAGATACAGGGAAGTGATGGCAAGTGCTCTAACCTGCAACATTTATGGTCATCGAGTTCTAGTTTTTTGCGACATGTCAAAAACAATGACGAGTATGTCATTATTGAAACTTCGCTGAGTTGCAGATTATTGTGGCCATGGTATTTTCAAATACTTAATATATCTTCAAAACCTCTACTTAAACTTTGAAGAGAGGAACAAACAAGAAAATGGGTTCACTCCAAACGAACAACACTCATGTGTTTGAAAAATAAGTAAGCTAACCACTTGCATGAAGTTTGAACTTAATCGCCGAAATTGCAATTAACTATCATATTACTACAGCTAACTGCTGATTGTCCCTCTGAGCAGAGGTATCAGGGTACACTGACTGGAGCACTTCTCCACAAAATGAACAGCTCCTGTGAGACAGAAGATCCGTCTTGTTTCACACCTCGATGTGTGACCCACTGGTCTAGATATAGTGATGTCACTATCCTCGCAGAAAGCATCCGAACTTAGTTCCCATATAGCATTCGTTCCGCCTCCTCTGCGTCATATTTTCTGTGGAACATCTACTTGAAGGTACTAACCAACTTGAAGGTATACTACTCTTAAGTAACATTATAAGTCCGCAAATTAAGCAAATATTTATGTACTATTGTAACTTATACTGTCCTTAATTTCCAGCACCTCCAACACCTCTAACAACCTGTGTGTCTGAGGCCAAGCTACATTCTGTGATGTCCTGTCTATCATGAAGTAGTATTTTCGCCGCGCTCATTATGTTAACATGGGTATCACAAAAAGTCTTCACGCTTAACCAATATCTACTGACTGGGAGGCCATGCCTTGTGCAAGGTAGTAGACTGGGCTGTTACGTGGTACATGAAGGTATCAGATTATACCCTTGGAGTGCTGATTCTGACTCAATAAATATTGGTGGTAATTACTGCACCTGATAACAGGTGTAGAATCAAACACAAGTAGTCTCCATACACAGAGAAACTAAAACGCTGAGAAAAAAATGCACTCAAAACATGCGTAATGAAACGGGTTGAAAATGACGCATTAGAGTATAATTTTATAAAGTATATTTCACTTACCTTATTCGTAGTGAAGGGCACTCACTGCCTGTCTGAAAAGAGAAAGCATACTGTGAGTGACAATTACAGGAATTAATTATCACAGCATGTTCTTCAAAATGATATTTACCGAACTACATTCACTAAAGTTTGCAATTAGCGTTCCGCTTAACTATTTCATAAAGCCCATGCATTATAAAGGGAGCAAGAAATGATGTCAACTCAGTTCAGATGAAACGAATGCTATATGTCAATAAATACTTAATTTAAGCATGTTACTTAGGTAATATGTAATCCATTTACTTGGTATATTTTGTCAGAATATGTATTCCTTTACATAGGTGAAATAGCAAAACCCTAAAGCAAATGTTGGTCAGTTCCTGAGACGGTCTCCTATACGTACCATGTACTGTATAGCTGAGGACCATGTTTCGATGGCAATACCTAGTGTAGTTACTGTTTGATTCACTTCACTTAAGCCTGTTTGCTTATGGTTTTTACAGATAATTAACTTTGACTGGCTGTGGTTAGCGGTTAGCATGCTATTCTCTAAATCGAGAGCTTCCTGGTTCAATTACTGGCTGAAACCTGGCAATTGTTTTGCCAGGATTGTCCCTATCCTCCCCGGAGTATGAAAGAGTGTGAATTTAAGAAAACCTAATGACTAATTCAAACATGCCACGCATTAGCACCATTGTCATGGGCAATTTCGTTGTGCCAGAGGTGAAATCGCCGATATGATGTAGATTAGGGCTGACGAACATTACTCCGTAGATGTGAAGAGGGTGTTCGTGCCTCCATGACTACAGTAGCACGCTTTAGCTAGAACCGGTTTTCGCTTTGTTTTCCCCGCTTTTGCACTTCCATGGTCAAGAAGGGAGGGGAAGTAGGGGAATGTGTTAACACCTGCTGAGTAACGTTCGTCAGCCTGATCTAGATGTTAAAAGTGGCATAGAATAAAGAAAAATTGTACACGATACTTGTACCAAACCTTTTGGTTTAAGTCCAATGTATATGGTTTAATTGAGCGTGGTCTGATAAACTTATTATTCTCTGTTTTGTAATAGCAACATTCACATCTCCTTATTTTTTTTAGTCTGCACGTAACTGAGGTTAAAGCAACTGTATTCTGTCATACGTTGGAAACACCATTTTGAAGTGGAATTATGCAATAAGTGGATGCGGCATTTGAATCAGCTTTCGCCAGTCGTCGATGCAATAATTTTGATAAAATAGTTTGAAGCAACGATACCTCACGTCATCTAATAATGTCTCTAAGTCCTTTGATTCAGATCCTTGCCACCGATACAGCAGTAAGATTTTTCTCCCTGGGTATGCGTGATTTTGTTTAGAAAAAATAACGCTAATTATGGTGATAAGATCTTTTTATACGTTTTCAATATTTTAATATTTGCATTGAGACGTTGTCAACTAATGTATGTAGATTATACAGGTGTCCCAAAATTAGACCGGCCCGCCTCAGCAGCATGATCGTTAGCGTGTCTGCCTCACGTTCAAGAGGTCGCGAGTTCGAATCTCACTTAGGGTAAATAATCCGGGTAAGGCTTTTTTCCGGGGTTTTCCCTACCCTGAGAAGACGAATGTCGAGTAACTTAAAGCTCCATGGACCTCGGGCTCATTTGAGCATCATTTCACCCATTTCATTTCATTCATTTGTCCGATATGACACAATGTTGGAGGACGTTAATTTAAAAAAAAAAAAAAAAAAAAAAAAAAAAAAAAAAAAAAAAAAAAGATTAGACCGACAAACTTTGGGAGCTGAGAGATAACATTATTTTAAACACTTTTTGTTAAGGAACGTTTTTTGCTGCGGTGCTTCGTGTAAGCGCTAGACGGGTTAATATCATAGATTACTGCCTCCCATCGCAATAAAAAAACTTTCCTTAACAAAAAGTGTTCAAAACAATGTTATCCATGAGCTCCCAAAGTTTGTGTAATTTTAGGACACTGTGTACATAATCCACCAGTCAAAAAAAAAAAAAACCTTGCATTTAAACAGTTAATGATAAGCTTCACTCTGATATTTCAAATTCTCAGCCGCGGATTTCTGTTTCATGCACTCAGACGCTTCCCAGAAAAATAACGTTTGATTTGCCAGAACCGTTAAAACTATTCAGCTTTTGAAATTCGCGATGTTAACCTTTTAGTGTGCATTTCCTCTATTTTTCATTGATGAGAATTATTGTAATGGTTATTATTTTTACAGTATATTTTAAATGATTAATTTTCTGTGTCTATAATTTCGGCATCAATGTTTGTTATTTCTCATTTATCTTAAACAAAAATGCAATTTATATCTATAATAAATGTGGAGGGTTTACAATGATAAGGGTAAATATTAAGGATGCGCGTCTGTGAAAAAAGGCTTAAAATTTCAAACATTTCCAAAAATGGATTTTTGTTTTATCAAATAGTGTAAATCTTCTGCTTTATTTTGATATGCTTTTATAGCCTTATGGCCGTTTTAACTATGTCACGTGGCCGTATAGCTGATTGCCTGTAAGTAGTTATGTCCATTTAAATCAATACACTTCCATTACCCTTGCCATGACTTCAAACTTAGTTTTTCAATACTTTTATTTTTAGCACTGTTTGCTCTCTAAAATGCTCCACATGATGTAATATGCAGTACTTATGCATGAAATTTGGTGCACCTGCTTAGAAATAATATTAAAAAGAAATGATCAGATAATTTCTTCATAACGTGAATAACTGCTGAGTAATTAAATATTAAAGTTTACATTGCGAAATTTAACTGAAAAAATAATGATTTTAGACTTTAAAATGTATTTTTATCCAAACTAATAACAAGATTAAGAAATTATCTCATTGATTTGCTAACATTCTATTACAGAACATAATTGAAAATTATTAAGTTTTTCAAATCAAAATTGCACCATGGGGGACCATTTATACAAATACTAAAAAAATGTAATAAAATATTAATATGTTAGCAACTAATCTGACTAAATGTATGAAATTTAGCACAATTACTCCTCACTATACAGTGATTGTTGTGTTAAAATTTCAAATCAATCCAATCAAAACTGTAGATTTTCAAAATTTCACAGTTGGGTATCCTTAATTGTTGTGTTCAGCTGTTAACGGGTACCGGACAGGAAAAAATGTTAAGGTATTTCTAATGGTACAATATAAACTCCGTAAGTCTCTTTGGCACAACGTGGTAATATCCAACATTTTCTTCGGTGTAACTCCTTTCATAGGCAAGCAGCATATACAATTTGCGTGGTTTTCGAAGAGCGATTTTGTTATAGCACGGCGTTGTTTGGTCATAAACATGTTTACGCGTGTAAACTGGGACAAATTGCACGAGAGGCGATAAAGCCATGGGGAAAGAGGAAAAGGTGGTTGCTGCTTACACGCCTGCGGTCAAGTGTTTGCACTGTACTCAGCCTTACAGGTTCAAATGAGACCGTAAACATGGAGACTGAGGGCTGTTAATTTGGACCGCGACTTATTAGTACACTAAAAAAGCGACGTAGTGCGAGTTGCAGGGGCGGAGAAGGGCTCAGCGGGAGGGAGGTGGGATCCAGAAGTAATTATGCCCTGGAATGTCCTAGCACTCAGAGAAATGATTCGCAAACATTTGCTTTCCTAAAGAGATAATCTTGTTTTAAGCCTTACCTGTTGAAATTCGAATTGGACTGCTTCGCTTAAACGATGTTGGTCAAGTTTAAGATACTCACAAGACACCCAGCTTAGTAGATCATAATGGCTTTAGTGTAAATGGCTTACAATCCTTTGTGTTGATGGTAAATTCACACTTAACACCTTTCGTCCAAGGTTTGCAATTGGATTAGAATTGATATTTAGCTCCTGAGTGATTCAGAGGAATCTCCATTCCCTGCTGACATGTCTCTATTAAATATCCCCAGGGATTTGGGATCGCAAACTGGAGATGTACAGAGCATTACAGTTAGTTGAGCACTTTAGTTTGATCTTGGAGTGTAATACAGTGCATAAAAGCTGTTTTTGTTCATCAACTGATTGTATAACTAATGAAAAGAGGTTGAGCACATGAAAAAGTGATTGAGCACATCAGTAGAGCAGAAAGTTCCGTATTGTGTTGCAGCTCGGTTCACACCAGTCGATATTTCCAATATGCAGCTTAGTTTACTGATAGTCTCTGTTCCATGTTATGGTGTTACAAATAGACTGTATCTTGAATCACCACTCACATTTGAATTTGCGAGTATGTATAGCGAGAAGTAATGTGGTCTCCTAATGTACTTATGCCTAATTAGTTTTTCCATGGCAGTACAAACCACGCACTTGATTGGTTGTAAACTAGTGTAGCTACATACAGGGTGGAAAGGAAGTTATTACGTTCTTCTAATATGTGCTTCATAGAAGTATTACAAACAAAAAAGTCGAATGGCATTTTGTTCTTCAATCAGCCGATTTCGAAAAAATAAATGGTTTTGATCCAACTTTGATGCGTAATTCCAGAGGAATGTACGAAGATAGCAGTTTGTTACTTGTAAGATGCGTACAGTAACTTATTTCTGACATAGTTTCGGTAGTACTTATGGGACTTCACACAGGGTTTTGAAATAATTAATCACCTAAAAGACGTGAAGAAATACCCCAAGCAGCTTTTTCACACGTGCAAAACGTCGACAACGTTGCGTTGAAGCTGGTCAGGGAATTGAACTGGTTTGTACATGTAAACAGGTCGCTTTCGTATAATGTTTTGCAAGCTAACGGTCGTGATTTGCCTATACTCGCGCATAAAGAAGCTCCGTTACTGTGTTTATGTACTGAGCTAGGAAAAGTGGCACCCACACAATCTGCAGTGTTGCCAGCTTGTTTTCGAGAAAACTAGAATATATCCTTAGGAAATTGTCAGAGACAAAAATGTAAGATACAAAATGTGTTCCAAATAGCGAGATCTATCACTGGTTTAAATTAAAGTAATGGCTTCCCTTCCACCCGGTATACATATATACAGTTGAACCTGCTTTATACGTAAGCCAGTTCCATATAATGCGCATTTATAGGTAAATGTTTGTAGGTCCCGGCAAAATGTAATTTAGAAACCTGTTAATAAAACCGTGGTTATACGTAATGCATTTAAACGTATTAAATTTCAGTGAAACACAACTGAGATTTACGTAATTATAATGAGCGTACGGTATACGTTATCTTAAGACAAACTTGAGGCGTATTTTCCTTATCTCTGTTGACAAAGAGCCAACCTGAGCGGGCGACTTTCGGCGCGACGATGTCATACCAACAAATGAGAAGTAAACATAATCATTTTCGGTGTCTGATGTTTGCTGTTGAACAGCGGTTTTGTCTTTCAGTTCTGAGTTGGTTTTAATCAGCCATGGAGAACAGAACAATGAAATGGTACGCACTAGTTCAGAAAGCAAAATTCATACGAGAGGTGGAACTTACTCCAAACAAAACCAGAACCGAAATTGCTCAGACTTAGCAATTGCTTATACCACGCTACTAACAAAATGAGGTGTATACACTTTACAAGAAAAGTGAAACAAGCCAAATTAACTGATTTCTTTAAAGAGGGAACAATTTGAAAATAATGTTTTCTTCATACATATATTTGTTTGTAACATTTTACACATGTAGACCATCTGCATTGCTTTTTTTTTTAAAAAAAAAATATGAATTATCAAAATCTCATTTGCAAGTAACTCTGGGTTATAAGTAATCTTCGCTCTTCCCTTTGATATACGTATAAATCAGGTGCAACTGTATGTTTATATAGTTCCACGTTCCCATAGGAAACGAAATATAGTCGAAATAATCAAGGTAATACGGAAACTTGAACAACTATCTTTATTCGGCAGGTATGCTATGCGTAAGAAGGTATTCTAATTACAACTTTATGGCAGTGTTGATACGAATGATGCGAAAGCAGTGATTAAAGATAGGAAACTAACAGCGCAAAAGGTTATGAACCTATGAAGCTTGATCAAGAGTACCACAATTTAATATCCGTGTAAATGAAGACGTTGTCGAAGTCCACCCAATTTTCCTACAGATTATATACATATTTAACACATTTATTAAATACAATGTGTACATTAGAGTCCTTTTGTGTTGTTTACGGTCCTACACTTATCAGATTGTCCCCCCTCTCTCCCTGGAGCAAGAGAGATGTTCTCTGACGTCATTTGTCTTATGCTCTTCTAAGGTGAGCAAAGTGTTTTAACACTGCCTGACCAAAGGGCCACAGTCGGACATACATGGAATGTGGCAGCACTAGAACGTTTGCATGTCCTACCAGTGTTTCAAATGAATAGGTCTCGTTAAGCGATACATCAAATACAATGGCAGCTCCCAAAAGTACACCGGTTTGTCAGAATGTGCGTCCTGCTTTTCTTTTGCATGCTGGAAATCCAGCGACATGAATTTATCGCTGTGCTCTTCAATGCCTGGGAGCGAACAAGCAACCTTGGAAATGGAGAGTCAGTTCTCAGTCAAACAGACCATTTTGGCCGATTTCAAGCAAAGACAATGTGTCAATGCCATACTGTTCAACAGAGCCCTACACGATATCAAGATGAATACCAATACATCAGAATTAAACGTTTTGTAGGAGTTTAAAATAGCATTAGGCTTATAAGTTACTCTATATGGTTTTAAGTAATAGGCATTCAAAAAGCAAAAGAACTGTATGCTATAGTAACACAAATGTTCGGAAAAGCATAGAGACTTGGTTGAGAAGTAGTGTGAGCTTGGAAGAATTAGGTTAAAAGAATAACAATCGACAAATATTGAATATAGAGGAAGCGAATTACTGGAATACCAATTGACATCCCCCAATATGGTGCCGTGTGGTTGTATTTGGTAATATTCCATCTTTACATTAGCACCACCAACTGTTCGTAAAAGTAACCATGGTAAAGCTACGGCCATAGTTGGTGCTATTGCATCCCTTATGTTGGCATAGAAACCCTTTTCGAACCCGTTGCAGAGAAGCTAACCGATAGATTTGAAAACAAGATTCTGTTTAGCCGCCATATGAATCTTTTGGCGCAATTATATTACTCGTGTGTGCGTGATTTTGTCTTGGATCGCCTTAGAGCATTATATGCTGTTATACTGAGTGTTATTTTTCTGTTCGCAACACAGTAGTGTGTTAAATATATTACGGTATTTAGCGTTCAGAATTGATTTTATTCAAAAGTATTATTGCAGAACAACATTTGCCGAGGTGAGTAGGTTCATCGTGTGTTGCGTGGTAACAATGTTCAAGCATTATTATCGTTTGAAAGCATGTTACTTTAAGGTTGTGACATTTGAGGTTAGAAATAATGCCCAGGTTGGCAGTACTGCTTTTTGGTGTAATGTCCACTGATGTTTAGTGTAATGTTGGCCATATTGCATTCTTGGGAACTGCCGGTAAGCTGTTTCTCCTACAGTTCATACCTTATTGCTAAAGGACCTTACTTTAAAAATATCCCGCGAATAAAACGGTAAAGTGTAATTTAATCCCCTTTGTCTCCTTTGTTTGCATTAAACAGTCATTTAGAGGTAGAAAAAAGTTGCTCTTCATAGCAAGCCAGAGAAGATAGCAGACATCTGCTGTAAGGAGAATCCGTAGCTAAATGAGTGGTTCACATTCTGTACAAAAACATGCTAAATAACATTCTCTCGTTTTGAAGAGAAAAGTACATGTTCCTGGGAACGACCATTGGAAGTGAGACACCGTAAATTGCATATATTCCAAACTGGATTACTTTTTCATCCTCAGCTTCCTGATCAGGAGTTACAGTTAATTACGTTTCGTTGTTACTGAGAAAATTGGTTCAGTTTTGATATCTGAAGCTGAATATAGGGTTCACTAGTCAATTCAAACAGTCAAATAAAAAGAAAATAGCCTGTTCTCCTGAAGCCATTATTTCAAACAACTGCCACTGGTCACAAGTATCGTGGATGCAAGCGGATGTGTATACCGTTTGCGAGGGAAACTAAAGAATATAGCTATTTTAAAGTCAAGTGAAGGGTCTTAAAAGAAACCTTAAGATCCTATTAGTATTTTATAACTCATACAGCGAATTTTTGCACTAAGTTTCAAGATTAAGTTCAAATATTTTAGAACCAGCTTTATTACTACCAACTTCGTCCAAATCAATATTCGCTACCACAAACTCTTGATACAAGTCGCTGTAAACACGGGTTAAAAGAGCCAGTAATTTTAACTAAATAAAGTTATAGGAATAGAAAATTGAAATAAAACCTTCCTATTTATATATTTATTTTGTCACAGATGTGTAAATGTGTAATGTGTATATATTCAACATACTCAAGAGAGAACTTTGGCACAAAATGGAACATGCTTTTGAGGAACTTGAAATACCAAGTAGGAGATGTACAAGAAACGTCGTATCTTCTAATGAAGAAGGTAATGAATAACAACAAAAAATTGTTATATGCAGTTTTTACAGTGTTAAGATCCTCGCTCAAGAAAATCAAGCCAAGGAAAATCAAGATAATGGTGTGTTGGTGAAGAAAAAACAGAAAGGTAATGGGAAGCGCAACCTGTTAAATTAAAACAATTAATTCTACTTATAAATGTTCTGTTTATAAATTTAGAGAAAATGGTCACTCGATTTGCCATGAACACTATTTTGATTCATACTGATATAGGAGCCTAAAAACGGGCACTGCGGTGACTAGGTTTTACCTCATTTACAGACAGATAGAAGTAAACAGAGAAAACACTAGGAAAAGTACTATTTAAATATGGTTGTAACTAATGGTAAGTTTGGTGCACAAATATATTTTAAAACTAAGAACAAAATAAAGATTTCACTGATTTTGAGTTCAGTTAAGCTATACCATTCTACACTACCAGGAAAGTTTATACCTTGGAGGCATGCCAACAATGTTTATCAGGTATCGTGAATATCTTTTAAATGTTTATATTTACATTGTGTTTGGCCTATTCCAGGTTTCTAATAACTATACATAAAAGTATTCACCCAATATATGAGTTACATAATTCAATAAAAATTTCTAAAAGACATTCTACGTCAGTTTGTCTACCAAACTAGAAACTGTGGAATATGTAAGCCAAAATAACAGATAACCTCACTCTGCGCCCAAGCAATCAATACTAACCTCTCCCAAATTTGCATTTGTCACTTTCGTCCTGAATAGCTATAAGCCTGTCAGGTGTTCGTGAATTGAAACTGAGGAGGTTTGTGCATTACCCGCATCATTTGGACGTCAAATCCTGTTTCCACAAAGAACTAAAACAAATCCAGTTTTCATATTTGCTTTAATGCATGTGTTTGCTATTAAAATCAGCGATTATGAAACCAACCCACTACAGCCAGTTCAACTTTTACACGACTAACTGCAGACATACACTGCAAACAGGATTGTGCAGAACTATTGCACCAGAAAATTGACAAAGAACGGATAAACACAGAAAAAGGAAGGAAAAAAAGAAAGAAAAGGAAACCTGCAAGTAACAATAGTTCTTCTCTGTCCAGAACATATTATAAAGTATCTAGTATTACACAAGGTGATAGGGGTGTGAGCGTGCAGGTTTGGCCTAATGATAGATTCCAATGTGACGAATAAAAGGTGCTGCAATAGATCCATCTATCGTGAATAGTAAAGTGATAATCGAACAGAGTAGGACTGAAGGTCTTGTTTACTAATCGACTTCCGCTACCATGGACGCGTTCACCATACAACTATGATATATTTACTGTTAGACTAAAGTAGATTATTACTCCAGTCGATGAATTTTCTGACGTTTCGCCCAAGACTGCGTTGGGCATCTTCAGAGAATGACTCATAGCTGGTTGAAGACTAGAGGGCGATTGATGGAGCATATATAGGTGATATATGATATATATAGGTGAGAGGGACCGCCTCTCATCTCCTAGTGGTTGTCCGTACGCCAAGCACTATTATGTAGCTGTGGAACTGCCATATGATTGGGAACGCCAACAGAACCAATTCAAACTGAATGTTCTGTTATTAGCAATAACGTATAAATGTATTATTGCAGTATATTACATTACAATGTTATATTCTATATTGTAAGAAGCACTTGAGTGGTTTATTGGACGCAAGTAAAGCACGAAACTAAATAGGTCTTGAAACTGTATTGTGGAAAAATACGGGAGTATTAAAATGCACCAGCCAGTGAGGTTTATTTCCTCCACGTGCTTCTAATTACATCTACTTTATGTTTACAGTAAATCGATTATAGTGGACGTCTAAAATAGGCCAGGCCTTGGAAACTGGTTTCGCAACGTGTCTGTTTTTTATCAGCTACTGCAAATAACGAGGGAAAGGGTGGTTTTCTTTCCGAGCAATCATCATGAGGCCTGAGCAGATAGCTTTTACTGTCAACATTCCTGACGTTCCGCTCTACACACACGCACCAGTCTTACGCGATTGCCAAGGGTATGCTCACTAGACACCTGGAATCCAATTTAGAATTACTTTGTAACTAAGTGACCCGCTTTAGCAAGAAATGGAAAATACACAAATAATTCGTTCTTTGCAGCTCTGCCTGTCTATATCAGCGATATCCAACGTTTGCGAAAGAAGGGAGGCTGAATTTACCTCTTTCCACTTTATGCGGACTGTACCACTCTTTCATAAGTCAACTGCGGTTTGTTCATACGCACGTTGCACTTTTATTTACGAAAGCAGAATCTTATGCGATAATCATCTGTTCATTGGTGGTTTTTTTTTTTTTTTTTTTTTTTTTTAAATTAACGTCCTCCAACATTGTGTCATATCGGACGAATGAATGAAATGAAATGGGTGAAATGATGCTCAAATGAGCCCGAGGTCCATGGAGCTTTAAGTTACCCGACATTCGTCTTCTCAGGGTAAGGGAAAACCTCGGGAAAAAAACCTTACCCGGATAACTTACCCTAAGCGAGATTCGAACTCGCGACCTCTTGAACGTGACGCAGACACGCTAACCATCACGCTACTGAGGCGGGCTGTTCATTGGTGACTTTGGTACTGATTACGTTTAAGAAGTCTATCAATATTTGGCGACAAAGTCGAACTGCATAGAAGATACATCAAGTGATCGTCACTTAAGCTGTTGTGATACAAACTTTCAGTATAGTTCAGTTTGTAGAAATTCTGTTCGCAAATAAGTGTAGAGATATACTGTTATACAAATTATTCCAGCAAATGCTTATTTCTCTATTTAATTCATTTTAATCGATATATGCATTTTCAGAAAGTATCATGTTTCTAATTTCCTTGTGACTGCAAGGGGAATATGGGAATACAGCAGGCTTTAAGAGAAACTCAAATATTTTAAGAGCTGCTTGCTATACAATACCTCTGAAATTTCGTTGTCTATGCAAGGCCAAAAGATAAAAATTGAATATCATAATCATATTGAAGGTTAAAATATTAAAACGTTATAATATTGAAACGTAAAAGAGGAAAGGGTTAAAATATCATAAAACAATGCTTGAAAAACTAAAAACCATCTAAAACGAAGAGAACACTCAAAAATACTTATCGAAGCCATCATCGACGACGAATCGTAGAGCCGGATCGTCACCCTGGTAAATGTGTAGGTACTAACAAATTCACACAAATAATGAGTATCTCGGAAATAGTTCACTAAAAAAAGGAAGGAAAAAAAAACGAATGTGGCAAATTGTGTGTATTAACCCAGTCTACATTTTTCATTTAGTACGACATTTTCTCTCTCATGGTGTTTACCATTTATACAAAGTCATCCAGAATGAAGAGGTCTTCTAAGAAAATTCCCAGAAAATTTAAGTTATAACTTAGAAACTGCCATTTAATTGCCTGCTTGTGTCCGTCACTGTCTGGTTGTGTTTCTACACGCCACAGGTAAGAGCTGATTCATCCTCCGACTGAAAGAAGAGGTGGGGAAATAGTGGCTATGTAAACGTCTACAAAGAGACAGGGTTGAAAATAGCTGCTCTATGTCAATTGCTGAAGTAAACGATCAGGAATGGTGACTTACGATCAATCAAATATTCCACCATTTTTATTTTTTATTTCATCATCAACAACAACAACACTTCATGGATTAGGAGACTTCTCCTGTTCCGGCCTCAAGTCTCTCTCCACCTTCTCATCGGTCTTCCAACATCTCTCCTCCCATATTGTTGGTAATTGTATGCCATTTTGGAATATCAGGTATTCTCCATCCTTTCTAAATGATTTCTCCAGCTTTCCCTATATTGGTTTATTTCATCATTTATTGGACAAATACCTAGTTCTTCCCTTATTTCTTCATATTTTATTTTATCCATTATTGTACATCCTTCTATGGCTCTAAGGTATGTCATTTCTGCTGCATTTATTTTCTCCCATTATTTTTTCTTTATCGCCTTTGTTTCACAATCATATGTTAACGTTGGAATCACCACTATTTGGAACCATACATTGTAGACGAAAATGGTAGAGGAAATTACCTTTCAGCTTAACATCAAGAACTCGCCATTAAAGTTTGCGCACTCATATCTTGCACTTTGAGTACATGCATCGCTTGTCTCGTTTACATTTGCTGACAAACCTGCAGGATTCGTTGAGTCTTGACAACGAATTTAATAGTGCACAACATGTTTGTCCCACCCTGTATTCGCAGAAAATGAATATTAAGTGTAAACGAAACAAGAAGTTCAGGGAATGGAAAATGACCTCAGATATTTTAAATCTAAGCCGCTGCAAAGTTTTATCTTCATACTGGTATTCTCATCATCTGGAAACCTCGCATAACTTGGAGCCCATCAGGAAAAAGTCCCACAGTTCTTTTTATGCCATCACTTTCACTGAAAACGCCAGTTGTGGCTGTCACTACCGCTGAAATCGATACATGTTTTACGAAACAAACCACGAAAGAGCATTAATATCTGATGATCGCGGTTTCAACAGAGCACTGCCCCGTATCAACATGGCTCACAGTCAAGGAATTCATTTAAAGAGGATTTACGACTCATCGCATACTCTGTTACCATCAGTTACTTTGATTCTGCCATACTTTCTTGAACCGCACAACCATTTGAAGATAGTCTTGAAAATAAAGCACCGGACCGTGTTTCCTTTGGAAGAATGTAGGTGCAAATTACTAACTAAAAGTATAATAATTAACACTTCCCCTCCATAGGTTACGTTCTATATTGAGCTGACAATATGTGAGCTGTTTTAGGTTTAACGTCCTTTATCCTGGTAGGTCATATGGAACAATGAATGAAAGGCTCAAATGATGCTAAAATGAGCCCGGGGTCCATAGAGCCCTAAGTTGTCCAATATTGGTCATCTCAAAATAGGGGCAAAACTCAGAAATAACCGTAAATGGATAACTTACCATAACCGAGATTCGAACTCCGGACCCCTTGAATGTGACGCAGACACGCTACCCCCAAACCACAGAGGCGGGTAATGTTTTTGATATGGACCATTACTCTTTGGGCTGCTTCCGTTTAAGTGGCAACCACTGCTTAGTCCTTAAATAACGATTTGTTTCATAAATTTATTTTTGATCCCAATAAACATCCTACAATAGGTAGTTCTGGTCTGTGCATTCGCACGACTTTCTCTACTCACTCCTGTGCAGACCGTCTAATTAATGTAAACTGAGATAAACGCTTTGTGTACAAAGCATTTCCCCTTCTCATTCAGGTAATCCAGCATTAGAGAGGTTTGCTTTTGACTCCTATGAGGGTGTCATACCTCAGCCTTACCCGGATAACTTACCCTAAGCGAGATTCGAACTCGCGACCCCTTGAACGGGTCGCGAGTTCGAATCTCGCTTAGGGTAAGTTATCCGGGTAAGGTTTTTTTCCGAGGTTTTCCCTTATCCTGAGAAGATGAATGTCTGATAACTTAAAGCTCCATGGACCTCGAGCTCATTTGAGCATCATTTCACCCGTTTCATTCATTCACCGTCCGATATGACACAATGTTGGAGGACGTTTAAAAAAAAAAAAAAAAAAAACAGTGGGTGAATGAAAATCCCGGAAACGTGTGTCATTCTGTTCTTAATACCTAAAACCTCAATGATAACTCGTTTTGCCACTATTACAAAGCTCCTGCCACAGGGAAGGCGTTCTAACCTCTTCAGGTGCATACCCTTTGCACTAGTGGTACTTCTTTCATTATCAGAAATACGCCGAGCCGAACATCCGAGGTCCTCCTGTGTGGGAGTTGCTTGGATTGGGTTGGTCTCGGCAGGGCAGTGTGTTCACGAAACCGGTATCTGCCCAGACAGGTTTGCGACGTCCCGAGAATCTCGGATACTAGCCTGATTAGGTAGTAAATGGTGTGCTAGACCACCGGCAGCCCACCAAGAGTTTTTGGTAGTCTTCCCGGATGGATTGACTTGTGTATGTGGCGTATTCACTTCCACTATGTGAAAGCAAGGTGGGCGTTCTAGGAAACAAGGTATTTCCCTAAGGAAACAGCCACGACGAGGTTGTGATTTCTCCCTGGTGTTTATAGAGAAACCTTAGGCTATAAGGACCTTGCTGTAAAATGAAACTTTCTGGGTGCACTAACATGGCCATATTTTAACCCTTTAATTGCCAAGTTATTTGGCTACATGAGCCGTTCTTCCTCTAATTATTAAACCAGCTTTCAGCCGAAGCGATTCGTATAGCCGTGATCGCTAGATCGACTCACTACCGTTTAAAACCAAATGTAGCTAGTTCCAATCCCAGTAACTGCAGTAAAATGTGCTTGTGGTAAAAGATGGGGAGGGCCCAAGGAAAACAACTGGTGAATGGCACGCTTGGATGTTGACAGGGTTACATTGGACTGCAGTTACATGGATTTTGCTTCATATTAATATTATTACAATAGAAGACAGCTATGTTCTAGATGAACATTAAACCCACAATATGAATCTGATAACAGTGCTTGCCAGAGCAGATAAAAATTATTTGACATGCGTGGTTTAAAGAAAGCGAAAATCCAGATCATAGGCAGTTCAACAACGTCTGATTTAGAATCAACATAATGTTTTACGACTTGTTAAGTCACTGATGTTAGATTCTGTTTCTGACATCATTACAAGTTTGACTCATTTGTTCCTGAGTTTCCAAAAATGCAATTTATTGTAAATAGATATGTTAATGCACTTGACTTCAGCCGTCCTTTAAATTTCTATTGGGTGTTAATGGATGTTAATGTTTTTCCCCTTCTGCCATTGATTTAGCTAATTGGCATCGTGCGTTCAACATCCAGTGACAGCATGATTCCTAAGCTTGTAAACTCCAGCACCTTAACGGTTACATAATATAGAAAATTTTACATATGGAGCATAACAAATAGATCCAAGCTTTTGGATATTCATTGTTAGAGTGGTAATAATCGACCGAGAGAAACTGTCCTGCAGTTTGGCCCACACGTGCTCAGTGATATTCAAATTGGGCTACCCTCCCCCGCCTCTCAAACCCTCAAACACTGTTAAAGTTCTTTCATCAACGCAATATTCGCTTTCGCTGTACGAGCTTATGCCTCGCTCACCATCATAATTTCCATGGAGGGCTTTGAAAACTTGGAATCATCCTTTATAGTCTTTCTCAAAGCCAAAATTGTATTTAACATACGGATATTTAGGAAAATCGTTGGATAGGCCCGTCCTTTTGTTGGTCGACTTCTTACGCTCTGAATAACTCCATTCGTTGACGATTTTCTTTCTGTGCTACATTCTTAGGAGAAATATTTCAGTATAACTTTTACTGAGAAAGGAATAAATTGCCATTTTTCTACTGACTAATACAAAATAAAAACTATTTGACGTGTTAAACTAACATGACCTTTTCTACACATTATGCAACAAATCATTTTCATAGAAGTCCTCACATTAATGCAGAGAACTATTCCTAGAAATTGATTTACTACAGATTGCCTTATACAACAGGGGAATGTTATGGACTTAAGCGTTAGTAAACTCATTAAAGAACGCACAGACCTGTGTTACGTGCTTTTGCGGGCTGGCGTCCTAAGGTGAACAGAGATGATCAAAGAGCAAAGGTGAACGCTGCATCTAAGCACAGTAGTGTTGACTCAATTCTTGGCTATCTTCGCAGGTTACTGGGACTGGAGTATACTGATGCATGCATAGGAGTGAGTAAGGACCAGCGGTAGACAGGATTATGTTTAATAAATGAAAATAGATTATGAACAGCACAAAAATCCTCAGTTTTCACCATAGCACAACAAAATACAACTTGGATACTGTTATCTTCATCAGTAACTTATCAAGTCACAGTATATAATTATTAAAACACTAAATAACGGATTAATCTGGTTGTAATAGAAATAACATTGTAGCGCAGTAAATCTCAAGTTGCAGTGTTGTCACATCCACTTGTAGAGTGTTTTTCCCATATCAACTTAGCTAATTCTAGTGATATATTAAAGGAACACACACGTATAATAGTACCCACCATACTCTTATTGGATAGTTTAGCCCGTAATCTTGAGTTTGCTAGCTTCATGACAAAAATAACTGTTTGCATGTCAAAGCTCTGGCGGACATTGTCATATTTCGCGCTGTAAATTTCCGAATTTTCGGATACTCCACCCTGCTCAAAGACTTGTAAAAAGCAATTATTTCCAGGTCATCGTACGCATGCGTTAATAGCATTGTAATTCTTTGCTGCGTTCATGGTTACTGTCAGTTGTCCTTTGTACACTCCTTCCTAAAACCCAGACACACTACTTACCTACAGCTACTTGCTCTAGCGGCGCATATTCGTTCCAGCTCTCTTCCATGACCTAGAGAAAAGCATTGTTGGAAATTTCAAGCCAAAAAAAAGCAACTATGACAGAAACCTGTGTGCTTTAACAAAATCTGTGTTCTTTGGCTAGTAAGGTTTTACCTATCTCTTACGGTTTACCAGTTATGTAAATGTCATCCAGAAATTAAGGCACTTTAGGGGCTACTTCCAAAAGAAGCAAGATAGACATTTAATTTATAACAAGTATATTTCAAATTTATGATATTTTAATCAACATCTTGTCATTTTCAAGAAAATCAAAACATTCGAGAAATTCCCCAATTAACAACACTGCCAATTATCAGGATCACATCAGCGTCACCGTTGTGCCGGAATTTCGTCCCGCAAGTGTTCCTTTACATACCAGTAAATCTGTTGACATGGAGCTGTCGTTTTTAAGCACACTTAAAAACCATCGGTCTGGGCCAGATTTGATCCAGTGATCTTGGGATCTGTAGGCCAGCGTCTAACCAACTGAACCACCCAGACCGACAGTTAGGGCCGGAGGAATAGACTTTAAAAGCTTCGTGTTGCATCCTTGAGAGATAGACAACATATACCAGGTTTGATATTTAATAGACCTTTCGTTTTTGCTGTTGACACACACACGCACACACACACGCACACGCGCACGCACACACGCACGCGCACGCATGCACACACCACACAGACACACACACACACACAAAACGGTGTTAAACGTAACATAGTGGGAGATGTCAATCACTCTAAGCCGTTAATAAATAATTGTAAGAATAACAGAACAAGTGAAGCCACACTGTAAATAATGCACTCAACTAGTTACAAAGGAGATATCAGCAAGTAAAATGCATGTAAAAAATAGCATTCGTAGCCATGAGTGCGTTTACTAATTATCTTGTAAGAAAATACCAATATAATGTAAGTATTTTAACCATCTAAACCCAATTTGTAAACAAACCATGTAAAATCTTAATTTAGAATGAAACTATGTATTGTAATGCATGTAATATTACCATCTAATTGGGCATCGAGAAACGCATGCACGCACACACGCACACAAACATGCGCGCGCATCTTTTTCTAAAAAAAAAATACCTTTCTTGGAGCTCAGGGGCCTCTAAACATACATTTCCTGTGAAATGTCAACACAGAATTTCTGGGTGGAACCTACTTATTACCTATACGCAGCAGAGAAAGTATACATATGCAAATAAACGACTGCAGAAAGCGAAAGCTTGATTTTTATTTCCTTTTAGGCCCAACTCTGCAAGTTTTAATGCATAGGATCGTCTGATAGATTACAAAATGCCTCAGTTCACTCTAGAAGTGATCCACGTCTCTAATCTGGCAGCTAAAATGTTATTGAAATTGAAATATTGTTTGGGGAATATCCAGCAAGATAAGTCGCAGGAAGCAATAACTATGCTTTCAAAACATACATCACATTCCATTCTTGGTATATCCAACAAAAACACTGTAATAACGTAGAGAGTAACAGCTGTCCCTAAAACAGGCAATAGCTGAAATGCTGGTTTGTAAAAGTGAGAAATTGCTGCCAGGTCTTCAGCAAAGGGAAAAAGTTTGTAACAATTTTCTGAACATTAAGCCAGGGAATGCAGTCCTGCATGCTCTGGGATTTCGTACAAATTGCTTGGAACTAATTGCATTATCAAACCATCCGCACCACTTCCGAATGTGCGAAATGCACGACCCAGCTGGAATCTTGTTCCCACGCATTTCCTTATCTGTAGTGGGGCTAAATTATGTTGGTGTCTTTGTAGCAAGACGTGCAATATATTCACTTTCATTAAGCTACCAGCTTCTATTCAGTCAAACAGGGACACCAGTTAGTTTGTGGAAAGTCGATTTGGATGGCTTAGTTATGCGCTTGCGTTGATCCCAAGATCGCGGATTCAAGCCCGACATACGCCATGTGCTTTTTAAGTGTGTTCTTTGCATGCGTGATGTAAGTGGCCACCGATCACAGAATTCGCATGGTTCGATGCAGCACCCGAACTGGAGAGATACGAAGGGGTGTTTAGCGTTACGATATTAGACGTTGTGTGAACGTTTTTCTCCGTTATGAATTTCACTAAGACCCGACAAAAACATGATAAAACGAACTATACAATTAAACATATCGTGACACAGAAGAACAAAATCCGGTTAATGTTTTTTCACTCACCTTATTTTCACAGCAACACAGTTCTCGTTTACTGGCGTTAACACAACCTACGGCCTTTTGTGATGTTACAATTCACCACAGTTTTCTTCTCGTAACCTTGGCTCACCCTTTTACTTTCTCTGTCTCTCAAACAGCTGACTTGGGTGGTAAAATCATTCGACATGCATTAACTGCTTCGCTATCTTGCTTTTGACGAGACCGGGTGTACGCGCACACACCACTCGCCTCACCCCCTTATATATCTTGGATGAAGTAGCATGGATCTTTCTCGAACCTCTACGAATACGCTGGCCGCCGGACACTTGTGGAATACTCTAGAAAACTCCTTTTTGTTCTGCCGCTCTGATTATTTTCATGTGTTCACAACAGTCGCGCGACCTTGAGTGCCTTTGTTGCACGCACTGCCAGTGTGGGGTAGCCCAGCACCAAACTATCTTTGAAGGGCGCCGCCGCGCTCGCCCTGCGTCACAATATCTATGATTACTAACTTTTCTTAATTTATTTTGTCGTTAAAGCCGAAGCACTACGCTTTAAAACCTCCCAGTTATTTGAGTTTGCTATCGGTATACGTGCTGAGATTGCGAGTTTACGACTCGTGCGAAACAACTTCCAAATGTAAATACGAGAAAGTTTAAAGAACCTATTTCACTATGGTGACTTCGAAACTGTGTAGACTCATCTTTCGTTGCTAGCGGCACCAGTAATAAACGCTTCAAATTACTGACATGAACAGACCATTGAACGGCGGGAAACGCCGAATCAATCTGAGGACCCAATATTCTATATAGTTTAAACCAGGGTTCTACGGAAAGAACATGCTAAGTCACATTTTATAAAATGTTGTTTTTGATGTCCCTGTTAGTTAATAGGTTGAACTGTCTTTGTAGTACTTCAGCGAGGCAAGTATATGCTTGGTAACTAGATACAGAAACAAAAAGAATCGGGGTACACGTAAAGAACACTAACTCATGGGCGCGAGAGGAGAGGTAGCGATTGAACTTGCCTTACCCACCCCATATTCTCTTGCGGAGTGATGAAAGTTGTTTTGTAACAACAAACGCAGTGGCTTCGTTCCAGCTGCGCGGCAGTCACAATTTCTATGCTGTTGTTAACTATTTTGTTCATCTTAAACATATTTTGCATACAATAATTATTACAGCCGCCTACTGCGGTTAGGAAAATTAGATAATATTCATGTTTATAACCTTACTTTATCTTGTGCACGTAATATTCTTTCACTGCCTTATCATTAACATACTAAATTGTTTCTCTTTCACAATAAATAAAGCACTAAAGTTCCATTGCTATTTAGGTTAAAATATTTTCAAACTGTTTGATCACCATAAAACAGAAAACTTTCCTGCTCTTGTAACTTATAAAATGTCTCTTGTCACTCTTCATGAAGCCTACGAAGCCATTCTCGCCTTCTGAACGAGGCGTGTCGGAAGCAAAGGTAAAGCTGAACAGTTGTGAAGAGGAGGGATGGCCGGTGGAGTGAGGCAAGAACGTGTTTCAGTGGAGTGGCGTCTTTGAGCGATTTTGATCATGCCTATTCTAAGTCAAGTGCAGTGTGGAAAAGAACATGCTAAGTTTCATGTTGGTAACACTGCTACATTGCTGGTGTTAATTCCCCTACTCTTTTCCATTATTGCCATAATAAGATGCAATTCTTGAGTAATGTTTAGTGTTCTGAGAGTGCTAAAAACATAATTTTTACATAATGTCTAAAGCAGAAGTTGTTAATGAAACTACCAGGGTACCAAGCACGAAAAAGAAGAGACGTTTGTGTGTGTGTGTGTGTGTGTGTGTGTGTGTGTGTGTGTGTGTGTGTGTGTGTGTGTGTGAATACAAAATAGCGCATACATTCAATTTGAAAAGCTTTACGAAAATGAAGTGGTACTTCTTTGAGAGGGAGAGATAAGGAAAAATAAACAAAGGCTTATCTCACACAAGGGAATCAAATCTAGCCAAGTTCGATTTAAATAATCTTTTAAAGCATTGTTTTAATTACAGAACGTTTAACCGAGTGAGGTCGCGGGTTTGATCAGAAGTCAGAGGTACAAACACTGCTATCAAACAACTGCCACTAGAGGCAAGGTCGAAAACAACGTAACGTAGTACTCTGAGAACTAGTGAAGCATTGCCTTGCCAGTGTTTGCAGACGCAAGGTTAAGGTGTAGTATAACGCGACTGTTTTGTTTCTTCTCGCAGTGAGCTGCAGACGTGGAGTGATAGTGTTCTTTAGTGTTCATACGATGCTTGTAGGTTGTCTGCAGTTGTTTACATGCGCGAGCGATAACAGTAAAGTCCATGTGCAGTATACCTATGGAAAAACTCACACGCATCCGGCCTTTAGTGACTAGAATAAAAATTGTACTTTTGGTTTCAAAATAACATTAGTCTTGATCACTATCAGTGCCATCGATCTGAACCGTAGTCTACTAACAGGAGCTTCCAAATTCACTAATATTCAGTAAGTTAAAGGTTCAAAGTTCAACATTTTCGGTTTCTTGGGGAATCTGGTAAAGCATGATCAAAAACCCTTAAAAAGAACGTGAACGATATGGGGTAACGCCCGACAGCTATGCAACACACCTAACATACTCGTAGTGCTGGTAGTTTCTTAACTGACCAATTCTACCAGGAAATAATCAACTGATGTGACGTCATTAGCACGTAAGAGACAAGGTTGGTCATCGCTGGTAATAAATATTACAACCCTGATAGAAACAAGTTTCTGTAACAAATAACATTTAAAGTGTGCGGGAGCTGTTTAAGAGCAACACTTTTTCACAAACTTAGTGGAAATATCCAAGTCATGTAATCTAAAGGTATTACTGTCAAGGGATTTAAAATGTAACATTTAAAACACTCATATTTTGAAGCTAATTCGACTGCGTTCCTGTCTTCCGAAATCAACCTAAGGCAGAAAGTTGGAGTGAAATTACGAAGGAAATAGCTGCCTTACTGCCTCGCTTAATTGCTAGCTATGTGTTATGTCCAATATTTTAATTTAGGAAATGAGAGAGAAAGTTTTATGCCTCTTGCGCGGGACTTTAATGCTCTTGCCGCGTTTAAAGGGGATGTGACAATGGGTGAATGAGGGTACGCCTGCGATGCGCCTGGACAGCTGCCTGTAGGCGCCAAACTGCTTATATTTATGCCCTTATGAATCCGTGCGTGCACTTTAAGTGTGTTTTGGGACGAAACTCACAGAAGTTCAGACATGTGGATCTGAGCTTTAAATCGGCTTCTACACAAGGTTTTGCTACACTAGGAATTAGCATTATTGCATTCAGTTTCCTTTTTAGCGGATTAGTCTTGGGACACAATATTATTTTCGGAAATAATGAAGATAATAAAGTAAGAACAAATTAGAAACTAAAAACTTCACTTATCTTAGTAATATTGCAAGTTATTTTTTCAAACACTGACTCGAGTTTCAAAGTTGACTCCAACTCATTCTCAAAGCTATACAAACAAGCTGTTTTCAATAGTTTAATTTATAGGTTAATAAATATACCCCTTAATAAAGAAGAATTTGACACAGAATATAAACACATTAACACTGCAGTAATTAATGGTTTTAATACAGATTTTATACATAAAAAATAGAAAAATTTAAGTATCAAAAAGCTGTTAAAGAAGTTTCTACCCTCAAAAAAAAAAAAGATAATTGCATTTTTAAAAAGTTTACTTACCATCCATGGGCCAATAAAAAAATTACAAAAAGTTTTTAAAGAATATAGAATAAATTTGGTCCCTCAAAATAAATTTAATATACAAAATTTACTAAATTTTTCTAAAAAAGATAAAATACCAAATTATAAAAAATCTGGCATTTATCAACTTAGCTGTTTAGATTGTGATAAGGTTTATATTGGTAAAAATAAACGTCATTTAGAAACCAGAATAAAAGAGCATTTTAGAAATATTAAATATAAACAAACTGATAAATCAGCTGTGGCAGATCATTTTTGGTCATTTAATCATGAAATTAATCCAGAAGTTAAATTATTCAAATAATTAAGTGGACCTATAGATTTAATGGTTTGGGGGAAAAAGTTTATTTTAAAAAACAGGAACCATGTTATGAGCTTTCAATTACCTTCTATAGATTGTATTTATAAATTTTTATTTTCAGAGATTGGCAATTAAAATAAACATCAGTATGTATGTTTTTGTTTTCAGAGAAAAATGAAGGATTGTAGCTTTGGTAACGAATTTGTTTGTATAGCTTTGAGAATGAGTTGGAGTCAACTTGAAACTCGAGTCAGTGTTTGAAAAAAATAACTTGCAACATTACTAAGATAAGTGAAGTTTTTAGTTTCTAATTTGTTCTTACTTTAGAAAATTGTTGCTTCACTGTTAATAGCTTCAATTTCCTTAATGAAGACAATGGTTTTACAGGAAATGCATTGACCTCCAAATGCCCCTGTGTTTTGAAAACAGCGTTAATTAGTTACGATTCCGTTTCTAAGAGCTTGTTTTAGATGTAGTGGATTGTGGTTTATTCGTAAATAGCTTTTGGAAATTTGAATACAATTCTGTAGGAAGCACAACAGTCCCTACTTTAGATGCACCACGTGAAAGCTAACTGTATAAAAGGAACTTTTTCAGTGAAGTTGCAGCACTGTTTCATTGTCTGTTTGATATAAATTAGATGTTTAAATTCTGAGTAACAAAGCAGTCAGTGACATATTCAATGTCACTTAAGGATACCTGGAACTGAGGGTACTAAATATTTTCATTTTTATTTTCATATTTTGTAAATTTGGTGCATCTGTTACGAGTAAATAAAGACATAAATGTGCAAAAGCTGATATTTCTAGCTGAAGTAGTTTCTCAGAATCGAATATTTGTACTAGCAGTGCAACTAGCAGTATATATATGCAAAATTTCTAAAACTATCCTATTTTTCAGAGAAGAACATTTGATGTTATTGGAGTACGCAAATAAATTTGTTTTTCTGATGTTGGTGTCAAAATGTTCCTTGTTTTTCAGTATGAATTACATTTTTTGAGGCAACGACTAACGAAATCATAGAATACACACATAAATTTTTAGATGGTATACTTTAGATTATGTATGCATCTTTTCGTAGGAATAACAGAAAACCTGAAAATTGTAAGCAATAGATCGCATGTGTAAAAATTTAAACCTAAGAAATAACACACACCAAAAGTGTCGAGAGCCGTTAAAAAGGAACTGGGCTTTTAACAATGGCGGATCGTGAAAAATGATACATTGGCTACAGAATATGTATGCAATACAATGAATAAATCAAATACTTTTCACTTTCACATAAAACCTCAGTTCCCGTTCGTCTTATCAGCACTAGAGGGGACACAAGGTTTTAAGTGCATAAAGGGGCATCTTGAACTTTCAAAAATACGAAATTTTAAGTTTACGGCTTGAAAATTGCTCACATTAATGAAATCTTCGGCTTCATTCACATGTTTAGCAAAATCTGAAGACGAGTTACCTTTCCTGCATATAACTATGTCAAGTTCCCTATTTTTTGCTTCTGATTTTTTAGTTTTGATGTTAGAAAAGTGAGTGTACTCCAGTGAAGGGTACTCATAGTTGAAACTTCTGGATCTCACAGTTTTTACTCAACTGTTTTCAAGATTTTCCCACATAGCACTTCGCCACTATTATAAGCGTATTTTGAGTTTATACACATATGATTTTAATAGCTCTGAGGCAAGAAAAACTTTATTTTACCCCTATTGTTCCACACCATTCAGAAATGATAATTTTCAGAGAACAAAAAACAAAACAAACAAAAATTGCATTATTATTTCAAAATTAACTTTCGAATTACCAAGGGGGGATACTTTGTGCCCACCTTCTGTAAGCTTTTAAATCTCCTCTTTCCATTTTTTTAAATTAAAGGCATGCAGTTAATAGTTGTCAATCACTCTTGCTACTACTGAACTACATATTTGATTCAAATTGTTCATTGTTGGTCTTTTTGAGAAAGAATGAAGGTTAGTTATGAAGTATAATGTAATGTATGTAAAAACGTAGAAAGGAATAGTTTAAAAATGTTAAATATTATTTTATAGAAAACTTGTTTTAAAAATGTCAGATATTTTGCTGCCAATGGTGGCCACTTCGTTGGTAGTATGAGCTCTGTAATAAGGATTGCCATAATATCTAATGTTATACATGCAAAAAAGTAATAGGTAAGCAGTGTTAAATATTACCTTTATAAACATGACAAGATAAAATACCCCATTTTAAAATAAATTGGTCATAAAGGTTGCTCAAATATTTTATTACTGGTGGTGGTCACAAGTTTCCCCTTTGCCCCTTGGTAATTAAGTTATGGAATAGGGTTAATGCTAGGGTTAATTACAGAACTGGCATATAGAATTTGAAGCACTTTTCTGGTTGTTTAGGGAAGCAATAAAGCTCTAAGTATCATTTTTGTAACAAGTTATTCACACTAGTGGAATTATTTTCTGTGCATATATCTTTAGAAATTCAAGATTGTAGCTGCAAACTTATGCTAGTTTTCTAAAGTTCGTTATTTCTGAGATTCTGCTGAAAAGTTGAACAAGATTATATACAGACAATATCGTAGGGAGAACTTTTAAAGCACAAAATCATAAAAAAAACAAAGTTAAGTAGAAGGCATTTAAAGTAAATAGAGACCCTGTGTTTTGGGGCATTTATTTGTTTATGCTGAAATTTCAAAGCCGTTTTCGTAGAAAAAAAAAACTATTTCTTTTTAACTTTCTGATACAATTTCAGCTATGAGTATCCTTAATTCCCCAATGGATATAGTTTGAATGCACATCAATTATGCGTGAGGACACAATCCTAACCATAAGTCCCAAAAATGTGAGGATTATATTTGGATCGTTGTGATGGGCTATAGATCAATACTCGCTAAAGAATATGGATGGTTTGTTCCCTGATCTATAGCACAGGTAAAAATATAAAATATAGGCACTTGTGGAACGACCTCACTAATCGCACTTCTGAATTTGCAGTTTTTGTCACATCCATTTACGCTAGAAATACTTGGTTTCTCTGTCCATATGTGCCATATTTCATGTAAATTGCGCGAAATGACATTTGCGAGGAAGCAGACCACATGTATCTGATCAACTTTGCTGATAAACATTGTATCAACAGTCAGTTTGCCAATCAATGGCTCTCTCTTCCCATTTATCATGTCATGCAGCAGCGCTGCTAGCGCTTTTAACATCCCAGATATAGCTGTCTTTTAGTTTCGATAAGAACTTTTCTCATTACTCCTATTGTTTGTACTAACTCCGATATGCAGTGTTTAATACTTCATCTTTGGTGTCTAGTCTTCATTTCTCCGAGCTGCAGATTATACGAAGTCTGTTGGTTTCTACTGTATTGTGACAAAAATGACAAAATCCATCCGATTACTTTTCTATCATTTCATTGTCTTCTAAACACTTGCGCATATACACTTTCTTCTTCTCGTCGTTAACAGAGTCTACAGTCTTTCGGGGAATCACAATTCATAGCTGTTTACTTCTGTAATCTTGACTCTTGTCATTTCACTTTCTCCGTCTCTCACACACTAACTCCCACGATAAAATCACTCGATGCTCATTAAATCTTCTCTACTTCGGCACGAGTACCACAAACACAGGTGTCTCGCTGCCACTGAACCACTGACCGACCCATGTCTGTAACTCTAGTGCTGCTATTTCCTCGCCTCCTTATATAGTGGGGATGACGTCACATGGACTTTTCGCGAACTTCTTCAAACACGCCGGCGATGAGGTAGCCAGATCTTTCTCAAAAGTTCTGCCACTAGTTTGTTACGTGAGTGGTGTGGGGGAAGCTTTACCGTGAGCGCCTTTGATACGCATCGCGCCCATTGTTGTTAATCACGTATACAGGAACACAGCGTGAGGAAGCCCGGCTCCGAACTCTATTTGATGTGCGCTGCCAAGCTCGGCCGGTAACACAGATTTCAAATCGATCTTATATACATTTTTGTTTGTTTAAAGGAAATTATCTTACTAAACAGAGACCTATTCCCTAAGCTATTGTTACACTCTCACATACCTTGAAGTTATCAACTTAATGCGGCCCATCTGAGGAAGAGACACAGAGGAAGACTGGGGCACGTTAAAAGGCAGAGGCTGTGGCACACCGCTTTAAAAATGGCTTCCAAAATATGTGTTTTCCCCTTCCTAGGAGATTAAAGCTTCGCAGACATATTCTTCAAGGTATGGTGCATTTTTAGCAATTACAATAAACACTAAACAGGCTGAAAGATTAATTCTGTGTTCCCTTAATCTAAAATTCTACGGAATATCATATCAGATATCAGCTCGAGCGAAGGGAAAGGTCAGAGCTCCAAACATTTAGTTTTAGAGCAAAGGCGCTGAAGGAGAACGTGTCCTATCTTCGCTGGAATTCAAATCTTCATCTAGTAAACATTTGCCCAAAACTCCAAGGACCTGCTCTGCTAGTTAGCACACAGTTGATGTGTTTACGATGTGAATTTAGATACAAAAATGCCATTGATGAAGTTTCCTCTCAAGCAAAGTATGTTTAGGTGTATATCCTTTAGGTTACTCGCACAGTAATTTTCACCCTATTAGTCCGCGGGAACCTAGATCATTTTGGGTAGCACCGGAGCGCTGTATGATGAGGAATAGATCTGCCGCGTCAGGTCAATCCCATTACTCGTAATATTAGAGCCATTGCGGCCATTAAAGAGATTAGAGTTTAACAATGTGGATTTATAGTGACGTGGCTATTTCATCATATGAACAGCCCTCATCGTCATACACAACATCCCACCACTGAACGAAGAATCTGAAAGGTAGCAGTGTACCAGGGCAAAGTGCATTCATTATCATAATTCAAACACTTCTATGAACTCATGATCTTTTCTGTATAAAATATTATTACTGCTATTAGTTGAAAATATATACCTTAGTCTGAAATTACAGAAATACCTGTATTCTAATTTTAGCATTACTATTCATTAATATGGGAGTTTAGTTGACCTTCCTAGTACATCAAATCATTCTGTGAAAAAAAGGCTTAAAATTTCAAAAATTTCCAAAAATGGATTTTTATTTTATCAAATAGTAAAAACCTTCTGCTCTATTTTGATATGCTTTCTATAGCCTTACGGCCGTTGTAACTATGTCACGTGACCGTCTAACTGATTGCCTGTAAGTGGTCATGATCATTTAAATCAATACACTTCCATTACCTTTGCTATGACTTCAAACTTAGTTTTTCCATGATTTTATTTTTAGCACTACTTTCTCTTTAAAATGCTCCACACGATGCAATTTGCAGTGCTTATGCATGAAATTTGGTTTACCTGCTTAGAAATAATATTGAAAAGAAATGATTGGATAATTTATTCATAACGTGAATAACTGCTGAGTAATTAAATATTAAAATTTACATTTCGAAATTTAACTGAAAAAATAATGATTTTAAACTTTAAAATTTATTTTTATCTAAACTAATAACAAGATTAAGAAATTATCTCATCAGTTTGCTAATATTCTATTACAGAACATAACTGAAAATTATTAAGTTTTTCAAATCAAAATTGCATCATGGGGGAACCATTTATACAAATACTAAACAAAATGTAATAAAATATTAATATGTACGCAACTAATCTGACTAAATGTATGAAATTTAGCACAGTTACCCTTCGCTATACAGTGATTGTTGTGTTAAAATTTCAAATCAATCCAATCAAAACTGTAGATTTTCAAAATTTCACAGATGGGTATCCTTAGATTTCACTTCACAATTTAAAAATTAACGAAGAGTTAGCTCACCTAGAGTGTAATGACTTTACACATCACAGAATTTGAGTTTTTGTTTTAATGTTCAATAAATTCAAATAAGCTGTGAATATCTTTCCCACCTGATGCCATAGAGAAAGTGCAGTGTTCACTGATACCCGTAGCATAGATGTTAGGACATTATGGATTGGTATCAGGTAATAGAAGAATGAAATGGGGCTTCTGGCACACTTCACATGCAACTCAAAAGCTCAAAAGCGGTTTTAACCGTCATCTATTAAAAACGAGCGATGTTCCTCAACGGAAATAAACTAATAGGAGAAACAAACGCCAACAGTTAATTTGGATAGTTCCTCGGGAAGCTACCCGGAAATCGGAATTTCAAATCCCAGTTGGTAACGAACGAGGTGAGAGTTGGGGCGTACAGCGAGATAATGGAAGGGTACATAGTGAATAAAACATGATATGTCCCATACCAGAAGTACAATAAACTAGTGTTGCTGAGCACCACAATGAATGAGTGCATGAGAACAACATTTCTAGGCCGGCTGTCCCACATAAACCTAATGGTATTATATTTGTGCGTAAGACCTCATTTAGAACCGCGAGGTAACAACATTTCAAGAGAGAATTCATTTTAATAGGGCTTTAATTTACTTCATGCCTTCGCGTGTGGCGCAAGCTTGTTGGTGGAGTGCTCCGTTTGTGTATTCAAATCAACGCCAGGACCTTTGCTTCGAAACTTCATCTCTTTAAGACTGGCAAGGACTAACTTGCAGTAAACTACAGTAATATCAAATAAGTGGCTGATATTTAATTAGTGAGGCGTGGTTGCGCCCATTACATATACCGGGTGGAAGGCAGGTGATGCAAAGTTCAATTTCTGAGAAAGATTTGCCAAAATCATTTCAACATTAAATTGTGACTAAATTTATTCGAATGCAAATAAAAAGACAACAAAGCTTGCAGGGCCGTTAGCGAAATAATAAATAATTTATATCCATTTCTCAAGAAGGTAATTTGTTCCAAATATACCAGGATTTCACACAATTTTTTTTTCGGTGCCGTGGCCGAGCGGTTAGACCGTTCGCCTATCACCTAGGTGGCCTGGGTTCGATACCAGTGACCCACATGTGGTATTCGTGGTGGACGAAGCGGCATCAAATTGGGTTTTCTCCGGGTTCTCTGGTTACCCCCGCCTCTCATACCACCAATTGCTCCATTGTCACTTTTCCAATCATGAATTTCGCCTGCATTACATATCATCATCTTTCTCACTCTCATACCTGGTGATGGGCTGACTACCTGCTTCCAGGTCTTCACTCTGTCCGGTCCATAGGTTTCTGTGCTACCCGACAGGTGTCCGATCCTAGGCACTGGCTTGTAAGTCCTACATAAGGGGAGAGTAAACAGGTAAAGGAAAAACACGGTTCTTTATTAACAATAATTTTATTGGACATATTTGTTATACTCATGTAGAATTCCTGGTTAAGGTATGACCTTCCATCCTGTATATGACACTGGGATGTGCGGTTAGCATTGTAAGTTAAGCGAACCGAGTGAGATGGCTCGGCGGAAACGTGGGAGGCTCGTATTCGGGAGGTACTTGGTTCGAGTCCTGGAACTAGCCTCTCTGATCATGGGTTTTTGTAGTTTTCCCTGATCGGCATAGCAAATTTTGGTATGGTTTCTCTTCTACCACGAATTTTCATTCACTCTTTTCCTATAATTTCGCTCTCGTTTCATATTTCAGGCAGGCCTAGGAGCTACGCATTTTCAGTCGCTGTGGCAACAGATGAGGCGGATGCTTGCTCGTTGGAAAGTTTCCCGGGACTGCCAGATGGCAGCTTTCTGTTAGCCGTATCAGGAGGATCGAGTTTTTCTCAGTTCCACCAGAGCAAAGCCCTACCTGAGCAACTGCCGGTGTGATCGATTGGGATCTCTGTGCGTCTCTGTCGACCTGCTACGGCCTACAGCCTCCTATGGTTCCTTCACCACATCCGTTCCTGATAGGGGTGGTGAGCACAAAGTTCCACATTGGGCCGAGCTGCAGGTTGTAGCTTGATCATAGGTCATTATTCTAAGGGTCGATGTGATAAATTCGGCCTCAGAAATTCCTCCTTACAGTTGTGGTTATATGATCCTAATGGTTAATATTATCACCAACAACTTCTCAATACTCATTAATTAATGAAAATATTCCAGGTAAGAAACTCATTGAATAATTCGTCAAACTCCTTTATTTAATGTGTCTCATTTTATCGAACCATGAACATACAAGCTAGTAGGCAGACAGTCTACTTCATTGCATTGTGTACGTTTTACATAAAATTACATCATCTTTAAAGCTCAGAATAATATCGTTCACACACATTATGGTTTTCCTTATACTTCCTTTTCAGCACAGATAGTGTAAATCACAATGGCGGAAACTAATGTGCTTTAACTTAAATGGTGCAGATTTATTAAAACCGCTGTCATTGAAAACATATCTAGCAAACAGGTTGGTCATAAATTATTTCGCAATCGAACTATTAACTTTATTTACAAAGCTTTGTGTCCTGGGCTATTTTGCGCGATGCTAAAAATCACAAAGTAAACTTCATTGACCTGCGTGAGTGTTCAATATTTTCGTGTACATTTCCTATATGCAGTGTATTTACTTCTCTATGCCGTTTTAACTTCATCTGTTTGTTTAAACCACTTCATACTGCAGAGATTACTGGTTGGAGGTGGCAAGGGGAGTTTGTGAAGCCTCAAGGGGCGCGTGCTCTAACCATAATATCAATATTAATAGACTGAGTGATATCAGCTAAATCTGTGAAGCTAGTCTGGAGCTTTAAGGTAAACGTTGGCTTAACAAAGTGAAACTTTTAGGAAAGATGTTCTGATATTTTCCTCTACAAATACTTTTAGATCTGAGCTTTAAAAAAAACATCTGGGCTCGCTTGCAATTCTAGTGTTTGACGGTACAACCTGTTCGCATTAATCAACACAAGCCTTTTGTTTTTCTCCCACATTTTAAGGCTTAACAACCATGAAACTCTGTCAGAGAATTTGTCAGCAATTAGCTGCTTATGTACGTATTTTAGTAAAAAATTTGGTTTTTCTGTTTTATGCCCATTTTGATAATGTGAAGCTTAATATCTCATTATTATTTTGTCAAAACGCCCTAGAAGGGCATTTAAATACCATTTAAATGAGCACTGCTGCCACACCAACCTCTACTGCCAAGTCTCTCTCACTAAAATATGTTCCCCGAAGATCTTTTAATTCAAACATAAATTTGTGGGACTTGAGGAAACCATTCTCTATCTTTGGTACTAAAAATAGTATATGTGGGTGTTGAGTCCCTGGCTATAGGTACTTCTGATAGAGTTTTAGCTTTCAATGAAGGAAATAATACTAGACTTCAGGTTTTGAAGAAGTTGGATGTACACCCAGGTGTAAACATGAAGAACGCATTTCATAAACTAGACAACATTCGTATAAAAAAGGCAGATCTTGACATTAAAATAAGTAGTAAATAGACTACAAGAGGCATTGAAAGGACTATAGAGTATGAGGATAACCTTGATTATCCAGAATATGGACTTGGAGCACATTAAGTGTATGCTAAACCATAAACGTAGTGTTCTCAAACAACTTTTGTCAACACAAATGTTTCTTTTTCTCTGAAACTATTGCATGGAATGAGATTTTCAACGTTAACTTAAATGCTTAAGCTACACAAATGTTGGATTCTCCAAGCTTCTATCTTTAAAAACCTCTGATCTACAAGACGTTCTGTGAGGAAAAAAAAAGTGTTTAACATACTGGAAGGGATTTTTTTTCAAAACTAAGTTTTTCAAACCAGTACTCTGAAAAATCCAAAAAGAAGAATCATTACATAGATCTACTTGTGTGCAACATTTTATTGTTCTAGCTCAAATACTTCCAGAGAAAAAGGAACATGAAGTTTGTAAATTTAACATGGCGGAGATAGGAAAATCAGATCCGTACATAATCTTCTTAAAATGTGCTTAAGCTCTTTGAAACTATTCAAAAAAGTGCCATGAACTTTTAATCGCTTTATACATTTCACAATAATTCATAGAATACTTGATCCACGTTAAATATTTCGTAGAAGCTCTTAAATGGCATTTCTGTAATGCTTTCCAAGGAAAAAAGTAGTACAAAATGGTTTTTGCATCTTTAAATTATACAATGAACGGACAATTTAGCATTTATTTACTCCTTTTTTCAGAAGCTTTGTCATACTAACAATTTTATTTAGCATGCAGATAATTTTTTTTTGGGAGGGGGGGGGGAGGGCTAGGCCCGTTTCTCTAGTCCACATTTTTAAAAGTTGTTTTGCTATATTTCGTGGATATATGCTAATTAGTTTATGCAATTATGCATTTTTAATAAAAAAAACTGCACTTTTATGAAAAGTACATTACGTAAGCAGAGTTTTATCCCGGTAAATGTGTGGGAACTTCCTGGTGTACTCAACTCTGCTGTAACATTTTCGACTCCTTTTGCTTACTAGACAATCCTTACAATTAAATGTCCAAGTTATCAGGGGAACAATCTAGAAATATTTTCCCCATTACATGCTAACATTTGTTATGCAGTTAAATATTTGTTCTATTTAGTAAGGTCACCCAAGTTAGATAGCTATATTATTTTGCTAAAGCCGAAACTCACAACTGTACGCAAATTATTTTACAAAGCAATTAATTTAAAAATAGATATCCTAGCAAACTTATTATCTAGCTCAGAAACAAATTTAAATGTAACATATTGCTTGGTGTTCCTAAGGAGCATATTTGATAAAACAATTATATTTGTGTCTTAAAATGCATAATCCAGAGCCTAATTTATATGAATCTAACCTTGCAAATGCACTTCTTACTCCGGGCATGAGATGTGGCAAATGATTCAAAAGGGTAATCAGAGATCTTTGGACTTTGACAGTTTTATTATTGGTTTTCTTAAATTTGGTACGGTATTTTAGGTTTAAGTTTCAAAATAAGGCACAGTTGTTGGTTGTTTAGTTCAAATCAATAGTAGAGTAGTTTTTGAAAGTTTGGGTTCACACTTTAGAAGATCTGTGATCTTTCGCCTCAAAAGAAACTGACTTTAATCTAGAACCATGCTAAAAACCTACTGCGTCGCAGAGGTGTGTTATGTAAGGCAAAGGTTTAAAATTGTTAGATATTCTGGTGTAAAATTCAATTTAAACTATGAAGTGTTTTACTGTGACCGGAACTTCAGTCTAAAGGCACAATGCATACCAACATATGCTACATGTAAGAAATGCCAGTTCCGTCCAAATTGTGGAGTCGTATCAGTTCTGCATAGTGATATTTTTCAGCAGTTGCAGAAATAGTTTACCTACTTGCATGTGTTAAAATTAAGGCCGTTACTCTCTTTTTTCACCATAACAGATACCATTAAGCATTTTCCTCTTTTCTTTTAATTCTTTATAGATTTAGACATGCAATGTGTACCTAAGAAAGAGGTGGATGGCTTGTAATTGAAAGCGACAAGAATTTCGAGTCGCAGGAACCTCTGTGTTGTCCCAGAAATCTCTGGAGGGCTCAGATGTAGTGTCCTCTACAGTTATGTTCACGGAAGGAACAACTACTTCACATAAACTTTGGTTTGTGTTAATCTTCAATTTAAATGCACCAACAGAGGTTTGCGTGCATTACTGAAGATTGGCAGTGTGTAGTCTCCAGCCTCCATTACTGATTCAATTACACGAATAAAACGCGATGGAAAGAGGTCCACTCGTTCAGTTCTTAATGATTTCAAATCACCCATGAGATTATCAAAATCCTCCCCTTCAACGGCATCCTCATTTAACCCCTTAAATTTATGAATAAAAGTAGTTCACTACTAAGCTGTGACGTAGATGTTAGCTTTGTTCTTTCTGATGTCCTGGACAGTAGTTGTTGGCTCTGAAACGACAACTGATACAATCTCCTTCGGGGACATTATTCCTCATTTAAACTCCCATTTCAACGTGAAAATGTTATTCAATATCGTAAGTGCGATCGCAAATTTTGGTGCATAAACATATGCTATGTCGTTCGTGGATTGTAATTTTAAAGACTAATTTAAGTTACTTAACAAAGATGCACCTCATTCTGTAATTTTCATTTAGACTAATGTTCCTTACTCTTCTAAAAGATAACTTAGCTGCGAAATATACCGTGAAATTAATTTACTTAGAACAAATAAGTTTGGTTCATGTGAGAGTTTCGGTTTCTCCAAAAAGTATATATATATATATATATATATATATATATATATATATATATATATATATATATATATATATATATATATATATATATAGCTAGTTTGGTTGCCTAACATATTTTTCTTATATTAATTACTGTATAGTAAATTTTAGTTAGAATATTATATTGGGAAAACTATTTCCAAATTCTTTGCTATGATAATCTACAAATTTCAACCCCAGCAGTATTTTCAACGCTTTAAAAATGTCCACAGTATTACAACCGAGAAAAAGGCATTGGGAAATCGACTTACAACAATTTAGCGTTTATTAAATGGAGTGATTTTTATTAAATATACGTAACTTAGAAACTTAGAAGCCAATTTTACAGAAACGTGTCTAGAAATGTTGAAAAAAATATGAGAAATGCCAGTAAAAGCCTGAAATGTGCAGCCACGCCCTCCGTTCAGAATTGTTTAAATTCGCTGCGTAACTCTCTCATTTTCTCTCAGCCAACACAAATATTTATTCAAAAATGTTCCTATACAAACGGACGTAATGAGCTAGAAAGCTCAAATTATTCCTGTCCAAGTTTTGCCACTCAGTTACCTTAAGCTCACATAACGCAGAAGCTAATATGGTTGATAGAGACTGAAAGCTCGGTAATGAAAAGGGGTTCTTAAACATGAAAGCAAAAGACCCACAACCCACACGCTTTCCCGCGATTCACTTTGTGCATAAAAATAGGGTTATGTATATACGTCTATCAGAAATTTCTAAGTGGAACAGCTATTCCATCAGCGTTGGGTATTTGCATTTCCGCTGCGAAGTACATAAATCATGAAGCTCTATAAATTACCACATTTAACAAAAGTATAGCTGACCAAATAATCGTTTCCAAATTTCTGGTATTGGTACATCGAAAGCTCTCATCAGGATTCCCAAATGACATCGTTCTGGTCGGGTGCCTAAATGGAAGCCCGGAGTTAATCTATAACTTACATATGGGAAATTTTATTCCATATCCCACAGGTTTCGAGCAAAGCATTTGGGGTAAAAATGTTTTTTATCATTTAATATGCTGCATCTCCCTGTAACCATTACAGTCCATTACATACTCTTTGGGATGGGAAGGGGTGGGTTTATATACAATAGATATTGGAGAACTGCAGGCGCACACCCTGGGGAGATGATTGACACAATTGAGTATGGAAAAATAAAATATCACTACAGATTACCTCACTTCAGGTTTCCGGTACATCTGCTGCTAAACTAATCAATACCAACTTGTTCCCTTGACATATTCCTGTGTTGCTATACTTTGTAATAATACCTCAAACTGTCTTATGAGTGCAAATGTTTCCTTCATTAGTTTTAATACCATCCATTGCCCTTTATTAGAGTTAAATTCTGAGAATACTAACATGGGAAGGAATCAGACAGACCAATTGGTTTATGGAAGCAACTGACTTCATGTTCTCAATTGGTGTGCTTTGCGATTTCCAATAAGAATGCTAAATCTGCTGAATACTTACAAATCTATTGTTGGCCCGCTCTGAGTGGAGAGCGGTACACACAACACATGTACGAGTGGATATACAGGATGGAAGAGAAGTTATTACATTAATTTAAACCAATGATAAGTCTCGCTATTTGGAACACATTTTGTCTCTTACATTTTTGTCCCTGACCACTTTCTACGGAGACATTTAAGTTTTGTCGAAAACAATCTGGCAACACTGCAGATTGTGTGGTGGTCATTTTTACTAGGTCACTAGAGAACCAACCACCGCAGCGTGGCGTCTCGTGAACATAAACAAATACCATTCCGTGTCCTTCCATGTTTAGTGTGCGAGTGTAGGCCAATCACAATCTCTAGCTCCCAAAACATTGCTCCACATTGCAATACATTACATTACATCCAGAAACCGGTTTAATTCCCGGACCAACCTCAACGCAGCATTGTCGAGTTACGTCTGAAAAAGCTACTCGGAGTATTCCTTCAATTCTTTTAATTGATTAAGTATTTCGAAACCCTTCGATGTCCCATAATTACTACCGTAGCTATGTCAGAAATAGGCTACTCTACGCATCTTACAAGTAACAAACTATTACCTTTGTACATTCTGTAGAGTTATGCATCCAATCTGAAACAAAAGTCATTTATTTTTCGAAATCGGCTGATCAAAGAGCGAAATGCTATTAGACATTTTTGTTTGTGATGCACACATCACGAGGTATGTAATAAGTTCCCTTCTACTCGGTACACTGCTCAACAACTCGGATGCATGCAGAACATTTTGAAAGAAAAGACTGAACGAATTTTCGATACAAGTTGAAATTGGGCTTTAAAGTTTGTTTATCCCATACTTTGAATCAGCATATAAATATGCCCAGAATTGAATCGGATTTGAAAAGTAAATACCTGGCCGGAATTGTACAGCAAAGCCTTTGTTTTCAGAGTCAATAATCTACCGCTAATCTACCATGACAGGTGTACCTACGTTAGTTCGTTAAACCGCTATCTGATTCAAGTATGTTGGTTGATTTCTGACATGTTACAACTAAGGGTGACTTGCCATATTGCAACATTTGTCAGGCTTATAGTGTACTTCTATGAGGGTTAATTTGTGTTTGACTCATGCAACAGCATAAGTTATGCACAACTTACCACATGTTCATTTTTTTTAGTGAACAAGTTATCACTAAGTCATTATTTTGTTATGTCAGTGTCACCAACTGTATCTCTTAAGTAGCCGAAAAAAATTATTACACAATATACAGGGTTTTTATTTAAAACCTAACGGAACACACGGCGTTTCGCCTCTCCCGCGAACTTGTTGGATTCCTCCACTACCGACAGCCGTTGTGCGCGCGGCTAGTCGGTACTGGGCCTCTAAAAATCCCCATCGCGTTCAAGGAATCCCTCATTATAATCGGAGAGTTGAAGTTTGATCCGCTGTTAGCGCTAGACGTGTAATAGGTCCAATATACTACGAGCAGACTGTAAATGCAGAGAAGTACCGAAGTCACAGTTTGACCTCACCTTATCATGAACTGATAGAAGAAAAGTCATATGGCTGGTTCCAACATGATTAGTGGTGGTGTATGGACCTCTCACTCCTCCAATCTAACGGCCTCTGATTTTTATTTGTAGGGTAACCTGAAAGACAAAGTTTACCAGACAAATCCGCATACATTGGAAGAACGAAAACAAAATATTAGAAATGAAATCGTAAACATTACAGTGGCCCAACTTAGGCGTGTTAATCACAAGTTTTCTCCAGATATAATGCTTGTTTAGTCAAAGGTTGGCGACATTTTCAGTATCTTCTTGTATAAGGTAACAGTGTTATTCATGTTGTCATGAGATTCTATATGAGTTTTCTCTTAAGGATACCCATCTGTGAAATTTTGAAAATCTACAGTTTTCATTGGATTGATTTGAAATTTTAACACAACAATCACTGTATAGTGAGGAGTAACTGTGCTAAATTTCACACATTTAGTCAGATTAGTTGCAAACATATTTATATTTTATTATATTTTTTTTTTAATATTTGTATAAATGGTTCCCCATGATGCAATTTTGATTTGAAAAACTTGATAGTTTTCAGTTATGTCCTGTAATAGAATGTTAGCAAATTGATGCGATAATTTCTTAATCTTGTTATCAGTTTGGATAAAAATAAATTTTAAAGTTTGAATTCATTATTTTTTTCATTTAAATTTTGAAATGTAAACTTTAATATTTAATTACTCAGCAGTTATTCACGTTATGAAAAAATTATCTCATCATTTCTTTTTAATGTTATTTCTAAGCAGGTACACCAAATTTCATGCATAAGTACTGAAAATTGCATCGTGTGGAGCATTTTAAAGAGCAAACAGTGCTAAAAATAAAAAAGTGGAAAAACTAATTTGAAGTCATAGCAAGAATAATGGAACTGTATGGATTTAAATGGACACGACCACTTACAGGCAATCAGTTAGACGGCCATGTGACATAGATAAAAGGCCGTAAGGCTGTAAAAAGCATATTAAAATAAAGCAGACGATGTATACTATTTGATAAAACAAAAATCTATTTTTGGCAATTTTGGAAATTTTTAGCCTTTTTTTCACAGATGGGTATCCTTAAATGACGAACCTTGTATGAACCTTGGGCAAAATCGGATTGAATACCACATAAAGTAGGCACAGCATGATCCAATAAATTGTGTAAAATTCTGCTACTTATATTAATGGAGTTGCCTTGTGTTTAATTCCTGTAAAACATGTAGTGTCATTGCTGATTGCCTTATGGATACAGTACAGACGTTTGCGCTCAAATTAATAGTCTTACTGTTTGATAAACAGTTAAGTTTATTTTCAGGATATAGAATGACAAAGCAGGAGTATAATCCCATCTGAAATAGTCAGAAGCGAAACTACCCAACAAGCACGTGGCAACCGTAGCCCAATCACGGCCGGATGAAGGAATACTAAACTCGCTCAGTACAGGCATGGGCGAGCCCAGTGCCACATCGAAGAGAGAGGGTCATGGAGGATGGTTCTATGGTCTGATGGCGAAGTTGTACGACGGAGAAACAATAAATTAATTATACACCATAATATTAAGGATACCCATCTGCGAGAAAAGTCTAAAAATTTCCAAAATTGCCAAAAATGGATTTTTGTTTTATCAAATAGTATAAATTGTCTGCTTTATTTTGATATGCTTTTTACAGCCTTACGGCCCCTTTATCTGTCACATGGCCGTCTAACTGATTGCCTGTAAGCGGTCGTGCCATTTAAATCCATACAGTTCCATTATTCTTGCTATGACTTCAAACTTAGTTTTTCCATGTTTTTATTTTTAGCACTGTTTGCTCTTTGAAATGCTCCACACGATGCAATTTTCAGTACTTATGCATGTAATTTGGTGTGCCTGCTTAGAACTAACACTAAAAAAAATGATGACATAATTTTCTCATAAAGTGAATAACTGCTGAGTAATTAAATATTAAAGTTTACATTTCAAAATATAAATGAAAAAAATAATGAATTTAAACTTTAAAATTTATTTTTATCCAAACTAATAACAAGATTAAGAAATTATCTCATCAATTTGCTAACATTCTATTACAGAACATAACTGAAAATTATCAAGTTTTTCAAATCAAAATTGCATCATGGGGAACCATTTATACAAATATTAAAATATATATAATAAAATATTAATATGTTTGCAACTAATCTGCCTAAATGTATGAAATTTAGCACAGTTATTCCTCACTATACAGTGATTGTTGTGTTAAAATTTCAAATCAATCCAATGAAAACTGTAGATTTTCAAAATTTCGCAGATGGGTATCCTTAATGTAAATGATTGTGATAACTATGTGTAAACAAGGCCTAAGATATGTAGAATAGAATGAAAGCGTAATTAAAATATTCAGTGGTTCTTACATTACTGCATAATAGGCTACTTTTGAAACGTCGCTCATGTTATTATTTTGGAAACACCACTAATATGGCCGTAGCATCCCTTAAGATTTTTTGCCGGTCTGGGTGTCTCAGTTGTTTAGACGTTGGCCTACTGATTTCAATGTCGCAGGTTCAAATCCCCTGATCATCTTCACAGACATACTCATTATACATTTTGTTAACCTCGGTGCTCATCAAGTTTTCTCCTTAGATTTTTACCCCTTCAAAGGCATGCCCTGCTCTAGCCGACAAGATATGCCTGCCAGTGATGATAAGAGGTATGTATGATAAACTGAATGCACTCACTACCTCCTCCTCTTTCAGCCGATACAGCTGAAAGCGTAAACATGTATTTCTACGGCACTTTGTGTCCTTTGTTTGGTTATTGGTTAAGATTATATAACAAAACGAGTGGCACACTTTTACACAGTGGCCTAAAACAACCAATGAAATTGTTAAGGCTTCGCAAGCGATAAATAATATGACTTAGACGCGAGGTACAATGAGATTATCTAAGACGTTCTTTGTACACCGGTGAATCTGATGCGCATCTTCAAACAAGCCTATATAGTTAACACGGCATCCCGGAATGCCAACTTATGAACACAAATGTTGTGATCATGCTACATCATTACTGCTTGAACTAAACACCGTATAACTGTTGCTATATTACGTTTTAGAACTCAATGTGGCATGGTTAACCTCATTCTTAAAATCAGCTTAGCAGATCAATATCTCGCAAACTGAACACCAACCTCATTCTATTGAAAACTGCGTTCTGGTTCCGAATTTCTCTAAAACTCATCGTCTGGTTCTGTGGTGAAAATCCTCTCACAGTGCGCAGTGGTATTCAAAAACGAATGAGAAAACCATTCCGGCATACCTGGAGTCCTATCAGATGAAAATGTGGGAAATCCAACATTCCTCTTATGTACGATATTCTTGGAAGAATGGTGAAGGGAATCGTGGATTTTAAAACGAAGGGCTCACAGGAGAAATACGCAGAAAAGTTCATTTCAATGGTTTAAATCATAAAAACCCCTACTTTATCAAGATTGATCCCGTAAATTGATTACATAGCTGTAGGCTAGCTAGAAGGACCTCAAATTCGTGCACATATAGCACGAAAACTTAACTATACAGGGCGTGCAATTGCCATCCTCAATTTCGCGCCAGGTGCTTTTCGGTATATCTTAGTAATTTTAAAAGGGTATCGCTGCTGTGACGTCAGCGCACTCAGTTCACATGCCCGCAACGAAGGCCAGTTACACGTGTGACGTCACAGCGGGGAAGAGGAAAGGTGTGCGCGACATCGCAATTTTAATGCTGACTGTTTCAATTACGGAATAGTCACAGATTGTAAATAATTACATTTCGGCTTTATGCCATATATATGAATTCTAGTTTATGTGAATAGTCATGTTATAACGCTAATAGAACCGAAATTATAACTATTTGCCTGAGCTAGAGGAGAGCTATGCAGAACAATTAAGTGGACATTTTCCGACATTTGCCGTTTCGCTTTTCTTTAATTAGTTTGTCAATGTTGGGGCGTAATGTACGGCACATTTGTAACCGAAGACTGCATCTTAGATTGTGATCTGACAATATACTTCGGGATTTTGACTTAGAAAGGTTCATAACAGAAAATAATTGTTCGTACACACACGTAGAACTAAACATTACATAATATCCGTGCAACAAGGGCATACAACCTCAGAAATCGGGTTTGAGGAACATTCTTATAAAAATCAGCCAAGTCTTCCTTGTGTTTATAGTTGTCCTTCAGCAAATCGTCGCACTGTGAATTTATCAATTCAACTTGCTACCTGCTAGAAACATTGTTTACATCCAATGAATGGGTCGCAATGATCTGAAACGTAGTTGCCAATGTATCTACATCTTCAAGCCTGGTCTCAAGCTGGTGTGAAACATGGGGAACTGAACACAAACACAAAACCACTACACACAACACTGCACAACGTCAACAAAAACACAAAATAAAAACAAAATTCGCACTAACGCCGTTAAGATCCCTCAAACAACAAATAAAAACCCTCAGACTAGGCTGAAGAGAGTTCTCTCTAAACAGCCCGAGCATGTTGTAAACATGCCCAAATAACATTTTTCATATTCATTCATTTCGTGCAAGTAGTGCCGCTGATCTATGCAGCACAGCAATACACCGCTCTCGCCTGACGTCACACGAACGTACAAGCTGGATCTTCGTTTAAATACGTCACAGGGCCCGAAGTTGTCTTCCCCTGATTTAGATCCTTCGTTTGGTTGTCGGATCCTGCTGTAATCTCCACAAGTTGATGTTCAGATTACTTGGGGTACACTTCAGGTACATATAGGTTATCAACATGTTCCTCCGCAACGTGTCGATACCTACCGCTCAAGATAACATTGGTACTGCTGTTTATCTGCAATACCTCTCATGAATTACATACGTGAATGTCAGAGTTTTCATTTCGTTTAATGTTGTAAGTTATAACCATACGATCGTGGCAGCCAGTTCTACCACCAGAATTCCCGTCCCTAGTGGAATCTTGGCTACACGAGAACTGCGGAGCGACTTTTCGATAACCCTATAGATCTGTGAAGAACAGGAGAAATAGTGAAGAATAATTACAAGCTAGGTTTCTAAACATTTTTGTCTTTATCTGTTCAGAGATTACCGGTTTTTGACCGCTATATTAAATAAATGTCCTCTGACAATCTTCATACAAAATATTACTTAAACCATATGTTCCGTAGCAAAACTATTCTGACATTATCCAAAATTGGTCATTTCAACAATAATTTTCATTGCCACATGGTAGCCCACTTTCTATCTTTTGCTGAGGCTTCACTTAAGTCACACACTCGCTTCATAAATGTGAAGTGGTTCTAATTGTCACTTCACTTTCCTCATGTGGTAATGAGATAGCACGACGCAGCCTCTTCTTCCGACAGTTCACTCACTGGAGAGCCAAACGTAAGACTCCCGAATCCCTTGCAGTTTCACCACTAGCTGCACGCTATTAGTTACCCCGAGAACAGCGATTTTCGTCACACTTGCTAACTTGCTCACTCACAAAGCACGTGAGACCCAGCCAACTCCACCAGAATAACCCAACAAGCCAGACCGCTTGCTTATATAACCATTGAAATTTTCCATATGGCTCTAGGACGTTGGAGAAAGTTTCTGGCTATCTGGGGATAGCGCTTATTGTGTTTAAACTGGACGTGAGCTGCCTATGTGTGTACATTCCGACTGCCCGGCGCCGGGCTCCCAATAGCATTTTGCCATAACCACTGCTTCACAGTGTGGTGTGGTTGCAACATGTCTGCTTCACATTCAAGAGGAGAAATCAGCGGGGCCAATAACAGACTTATACCTATTGTAATTGAATGTTCTTCTACTAGCGATTTTCTAAATTGAATTTCAAATTGTCTGAATTTTCAGATGACTGAAAAGCAAGTAATGGTCTCTTTTTTTCTGATCACACCAAAAATTTAAGGGACCCTGGGCTTGGAATATGATCGAAAAATTATCAAATTGAGGATTTTTAGATTTATCCATAAGCAACTTGGCATTTAAACCTCAGGCCAAAAGGGTAATCTGACTCATGATCATGATGCATGTGTGTAGAAAAATATGCTCGACTTTACATTTTTAATGACTATCTGCTACATGCGCATTAAATTTTGTGGTGTGCTCCTAGAATTTTCCCAGCATGGACTGCATTTGTGTGTCTTCAGCTTCAATTTGGTTTTAAAATCCGAAGGTTTTTGTAGCTTTTAAGAGTATTAAATACACAGAAAATGTTTTAAAATATGTTCAAAGTCCATCAAAGCAACGAAATTAATTACTTAAGAGTAATTATGTTTCATTCCTGCTAGGGATTGATAGTGTTTGCTGGGTAATTAGAGTTTATTAAGTAATAAAACTGTTGTAGTATTTTCGTTTTTGATGTGCATGGACTATTTAGAATATTAAGGTATTTTTGCATTTTCAATAAATTGAATAATTACTTCCCTCAAAACTATAAAACAGATTTTGGTGAACCTTAAGTGTGGAAAGTATTCATTTTACACCTAGAAAAATATAGAAAACTCGAATTTCAGTTCTAGGGTCCCTTAACATCTAGTTCTTGTAGTTTAGTACTAATATTCTTTCGCTAATTCTTAGGACATAACTCCTGCCCATATATCATGTAGAATACAAGGCTGCTTGTATACACCTCTATGTTTAGCCTACACTGAAGAGGAGCACTGTTGGATTAATTAAGGCAATGCCAGTCGCTGTTCCCTATTCAACAGCTGGTCACTAATGAGAGGGCACGAGTTCATGGCAGATGGGATTCCTGGTATTAGTCATATATAATAAAATTATTGATTAAGGCTTATTCCGAGTTTCACCGTAGAGCACTTATTTTTTCTTTTATTTCTTTGCATTAACATATATACAGGACACAATTTTTAGTCCTCAAATATAAAATCGTGGCTGTCTCTTTGCTATAAATTTATATAATTTTAAGCTCGTCGTGCATGCTTCATTCAAGAGAATAAGCATTTAGTTGTGGCAATAAATAAAAAGTGTTCATCTTAATAATTTTGTACTTTAGAAGTATAAGTATAAATTAATTTGGTCCACCCATTAGCTCACAAACAATTCTTGCCCGAAATTACTACTCTTATATGTAATTCAATTAAAAAACCTATTAAAATTCTCTATCCTTGGAATTTTAGTATTCCCGTGTCAATCATGCCAATTACAACAAATATATAGAATAGACGATTCGGTTCCAGAATGACAAAAACTTTCGGAAACGCTATCTCATAGAGTTTCATGTTACACAAAAGTAACATTCATTCCTGCACTGCTACAAAATATATACATCGTTCTTATTTCATTCGTTACGTACTACATCAAGGGTCTAGTTCTTTTAACAATAAAGCTTTCAGATTCGAAATTCAAGTTTACAAACATAATGCAATTAGGAACTTTTAAAACAAACCAAATATAATGCATAGTAATTTTCAGGTAATAGAGGTAAGTAAAGGTTTTAACTTTGAGAATAAGTGGGTTTGAAACCAGTGGGATGATGAATTGTATTCCAAAAGGCTTCAGTAAGGAAGGATAAATATCGTTACAAGTAAACTCCATTGCTGTGAACGCAAGCTCCTAACATTCCTTTTAAAATTGGTTTTCATGGATCGGGAAGAAATATTAATTGCTTGATTTAATAGTTCGCTAGCCGTGGCGCAGTGGCCTAGACACAAATTAAGTGTACATCTTGAATTTTCTGGGAACAGCCTGTGGACTCTTGTTTACTTGGAAGGAATTTTATATGATCTTGTAAAACTGATAAACGTTAAGCGATAGACAAAGAGGTACTGCACCAAAAATGTACACCATTGCGACAATTCATTTTAAATAACTTTTTGTGGTATTAGCCCTTAATAATGCTTCGTATTGTTCCAAGCTTTTGTCACTCTTTTGAAGTCCTGTTGACACTCAGTTGTTTCTCGCGATATCAGGGAAAAGATGTAGAATGTTAAGGCCAGTATATAGGGTTCAGTTCTTAATCATTTGACTATAGTTCTTGCCTTTGTATCACAAATGTGTGGTATGGATAGTTCTGCAAACGTTTATCTCGATTTTAATGAAGATAGAAGAATTAACTTTCGTAGAAATAGTTTGTGTATCCACTAATAAACGATGGGGCATTCAGAAAGTCATGTAAATGTAACACATCAGGTTTTGAATATCAAGTTACTAGGAAATAGTTTAAGTTTTAAAGCAGGCTTTAACAAATTAAGAGGCTTTTCTGCGTAGAGTTTAACTGCTGGCTGTAGAAGCTCACTTGGCTTCTGTTTCTGTTATAACTATTTCACAGAACAGAATATAATCTATACCAGGCACGGTCCAAATCGGCTCGACTGTGCCACTGCACTGAAATACGTTCTTACTTCACTCCACCTGCCATCACTCACCTATACTGCAGTTCAGGTTCCAACACGCCTCATTCAGTGGCGAGTATGGCTGTTTGTGAAGAGTGGTAGAGAGAATTTGCTGTAAGTTACAAAAACAGGAAAGTTTGCTATTTAAAATGGGAATTTCAATTTGCAACTATAAAGCGTTACAATATCAAACGCCACTTTGATCAGCAGCATAAATCAAGCTTTAGTGATCTTACAGGTATGTATTTACAATTTCAAAAGTTACTCTCTGAATACTCGTATTTGTAAACATATAGAACAGACCACAGGATTCCAATCTTTAGTGTTTTTGTTTCTAGGAGAGATTTTGCAACGTCACGTCGCGTGCTCTCACCTTCATTGAACGGCAGCCCAATTCGGATGGAGAGGAGGTTAAGGGAGGTACCGCCAGGCGTTACGGAAAGTGAGGGGAAAGGGAAGGACAGGCAACAAATTCATGCGTCATTTATAAGCATTGGTGGGTGAGGAAGCAGCTTTAGCTGTCATTTATGACAAGGATATCATTAGTTTTATTTCATCCCGGTGATTTACAGAAGAGCGCAATTGTTTTAAAAAATAACAAGATTCTTATTTGTGTATTAAAAGCTATTACTATTGTTCTAGCTCGTAACGGATAGTAACAATGAACATTATTGTTAAAATCTGTATATCCTGATGTCAATAATACTTCAACCCCAAGATGCGTGGTTTCGGTTGCTTAATATTTCTGCTTCCATAACTATGAAAACTGAATAGCCATTATTACTTGAACAAATATATAATTTCAGTAATATTCACATCTATCAGGCATAACATTTCCAATAGTGTGGATTTGCCAAGGAAGTGGCCCCTTAAGTGGTACGGTGAACGCACTGGACGAGTGTTTTGTTTACATCTAAGCCCAGAGTTTGCCTCGAAGCACACGCCGGTCGGGTGCAACACATACCGTTGGCGTTTGTGAAGACAGTTCAGCATTTCCATTTCCATTGCAAAAAATAACACTTTTAAAAGGCGATTAAACCTATTGAAACGAAACTTAGTATTATATATTTCTTACACCTGCATATATTACACAGGTTATACTGGCCTAAGCAGTTCCCTCCTGCCTTTATACTTACTCTTGAATTGATATGTCAATAGAGGTGGGAAAGAATATACGGATGGTGTGTCGTAGGTTCTTTTTGCGGAATGCGCTATTCATTTTCTAGGAACAACCTCACCTCTGCCTTCCCATATGCATAGCGATTGGGTGCATTTATTAAAGCATTCCTTTCTTGACCACATAGATATTGTGCATTCCTCTTTGCCCTTCTGTTTCCAATATAATCCTCTTTTATTTTCATTATTTTGAGCCAATACATCCTCAATGGAAACAGGAATATTAAGTAGAGCTAGAGGGCATGTGTTTGTATACAGTGATATGATTTGTGTGATATATACTATTGAGAATAAACGTCCGTGATTAAATAAATTACGTCTTCTTTATAATTGACTAACAATGTTTAGAAACTAGAAATAAACATATTTATGTATAAGGTTTACATTAATCTGGCGGACATATCATGGCAATAAAATTGTGCTATACTTTTTGTACATATTCCTGTTGTATTCCTATGATCAATAATAGGTTAGTAAAGACACATTAACCAATGATGTTACTTATTTCGGTCAACAAACTTACTGTTGGTGTTTTTAAACACGCAAGCCGTGTGTGGGCAATGTTTGAGAAGTAGAATCGGTACTGAAAAATTCAATGCCACAGCTGGAATTTGAACCACAGACACCCCGCTCACAAGACGGGCGCTCTAACCACTAAGCTACTGTGGCAACCTACCAGAATGACATTGATTCCTATTTCCCCTATGTCTATGTTATAGACTATGAAAAGACGTTGACAGAGTCATTTGATCAAACTTATGGGATGCAATGAAGAGAAATGGTGTGCCTTAGCATTTAATAGGAGCAGTACAACGTTTATATACGTTTATATACTAAGAATAATATAAAATAAGGTGAAGTGTAGTAAACGGCTCAAAAATAAGGTATCTTTGACTAGGAGTAAGACAAGGGTGTCCTTCGGCACCTGCGTTGTTTAATATTTGTATAAATGGCGTAGCTAAAATTTGGCAAGAATAGCTGATTTATAATTCTCAACTTAACACGGTTGTTCCAAATAGGCTCCTTTTTGCAGACGATCAGGTTGTGTTTGCAGAAATGGCAGATAACTTACAAAGGGCTGTCTGGAGGTTGCATGAAGTGGCAAAATCATAAAATTCAAATATCTCTATAAAGAAAACTAAAGTCATGACATTTTGTGGATGAGAACGTCTTAGTGATAAAATCGTAATTGGAAAGGGAATTTTAGATCAAGTCCCTGTTGTTAATTTTCCTAGATGTGACATTTCTTATTTGTACTGTAAGGATCTCGAGAAAGAAATTATATAAGCTGCAACAAATGGTGGGTACAATAAAAAGAACGCTGTTTAAAAAAAGTAAGGCAAGGCAGTAAGATTCTCAAATTCTTTAAAGTGATAGCCGTGCCTATGTTGCTTTAGGGTGCAGAAACCTGAACATTAACAACTAGTTTGGCAAAAAAGATTGAAGCAGCAGAAATGAGATTGTTAAGAACATTGGAAGGTTTCCGATTGCAAGACCGGAAAAGGAACTAGGAAATTCGTGAACAGTTTGGTATTTAAGGAATTCTGCAGAAGATAGTTCAGTATAGGAATAAAATGGTCTTAGCATATGACTCGGATGCAGAAAGGCTGTATCCCTAAAGATCTTTATGAATACAAACCCCAAGAGAGAAAAAATGTCGGACGGCAGAAAGAGTTGGAACGATCAGTTTGAATTGCGTAGTTACGGAACAGACAAGCACTGTGTAATCCGAATCGTATATGATGAAGATGATGATGATGATGATGGTGATGATGATGAAGATGATGATGATGATGGTGATGATGATGATGATGATGATGATGATGATGATGATGATGATGATGATGATGATGATGAAGATGATCATGATGATGATATGTTATCGATCGTTGCACTCTCTAAAGTCCATTTTCCCTTTTGGTTGTTGATTAAACAAGTGAAGTCACCTTCTTGGTGCCTCTGTTTTCCCTGTTATAATTGTCAACGGCATAGGACAGAAGCTGCTTCAGAGCTTTGGTATTAACTGGAAATCCAAGGTTGCCAACTGCACCAATGCCAAACAGAAAAGAGATATCGTAGAGCCACGGCTGTTTCTGCTACAGTGGTATCAGTAATCAAGGAACAAGGACTCAATACAATTTTCTGAACCCTCTACTTCTGGATACATAGCTCATCAAAAATGCATAGAAATTTCCAAGCCTTGTTTTCATTCGGGTTACTCAAAGGACGCAACCTTGTTAGCTATGTATGACGTGAATTGGCCGAGCAGAGTTACTTCTCCGTCCTTGGCTAAATCTCTGTTGCAACACGAAAAAGTTTGCCGCCATAAATTTCAGACTAAACTCTGTGACGTCGCCCCAAGGTTCCATTAACGTGAAATACCGAATCATATTAAGGGTTAGGTTAAAAATTTATCTATGTTAGAGAGTAAGTTTAGTTCTAAAGTATCCCCAGGTGAATTCAGGGAACAACTGCTTCCCAGCGGGGCCGGAGCTTTTTTCCTCCCGGCTGAGACTGGACTCATCCTAACCTTCCCCTTTTCCTAAACAAAATTGAGTGTCACGTAATTTTATGCACCACCGGGTTCCACGCTTCTTCATTTTTTATTTAATTAACCTCCCCTATACCCATTTCCATGAATCAAACATGGAGGTAAAATGTTCAAATGAATAAAGTTGTGATAGCAAATACGCGAATGGATGTTCCACGCATACCCTTGTCATTTGAAATAGTTTATATTAGTGGTATTTATGATTAAAGTTTTACAATTTTCAGTGCCGTTATAAGGGTAATTCACCATTAGAATACAAAGTAAAAACGTGAGTCGTTGTAAACAGCAGAAAGAACAGCGTCAAATGATTTTAATTTCAAATAAGAACAATCTAAGCTAATCTTTATTTGGTCGAATGAAAAATTTACATGATTACTGTTAATCTCTTATCATACCTATTATTTCACAGTGTGATGGCTCTTTTGTCACCTGTTTTATTATTATCGCAATGAAATATTCCACTAAGTACAATAATAACAATGAACTTAACTTTTATGACCTTAACAATGGATAAATATCTTGTAGATGAATATCTTGTTAGATTAAATCACGAGTACACCCTTCATGTGTTTAACATTTTTCTTCTTGGTGAAATTACATTTGAAAACCAAATCTTGGACACAGAACCACTAAGAAATGAACAGCAACAATAAATAATGAATGCTAGAATAATTGTTTAGATGTCTGTGGCTGTGTGGAAAACAACGAAGGCCTGACACTCGTAATATCATTCTCTGATGAAACTTACTCATGACTTTCTTCTCCTGAAGTCTCCCATTAAATTCAATATTTAGCTCTTTTTCACTCTCCATTTTCAAAAAGTGTGCGAAAACAACACATAAGCGGCAAGAACAGACTGTAACAGCGATCTCTTGTATGATTAAGAACGCGGAAAACTATCGTTGAACTGGCTGATTTACAGACACCTGTCAGCAGAAATATACATTCAAAATATCAGACCACATCGAAATCTAGATGAAAGAATTAATGGACTAATAAAGCAAGGGAGAGAACGAGCATACGAAGAACGAAGAAACACTAGCATTGGTTAGTTACTGTTAGTTAGTTGTTAGTTATTACCTGATAGCGGTATACAAATAACTAAAATGCTTTAACTGAACCGGCTATTCCTATCAAAGACATCAAATTCCTGCGGTAGATATTTTGAAGTACGTGTTGTACGTACAAGAGTAGCAACATAGTTTGTATGTAAATCGGTTGTATATTCTCTAGTGCCTTAGCCAAGCTAAGTCTGTGTATTGTAGAAAGTAACAAAACATGCCGTTTGCTTCAGTAAGTCCAGCTCAGACAGATGTTATCCCCTCCTCGTGGTTAAAACACAGGTGAATATACAGTACTGTAAATTTGAAGCTTCATTTCTCTGCTATTTTTCCTCCATTCCTCCAGAATATAGATTGAGGGACAAACTTTTAATTCAGAATAAAAG
>CM060964.1:37817910-37897910 GCA_030765045.1 Tenodera sinensis | reverse complement strand
AATTTGCTCAATCCTTTATTCCACAATGGCATCTTTATCCCAGTATTTTTGTTCAATTTCTTGGACATGACGGTATGCCTTTTCTCATTCTATTTGTCCAATTTTCGCAAATCTCTGCCTGCAGAGGTTTTCAACATCTTTTAATTTAAATGTTACATTACTAGCAGCTACCCACTACTTTACGTCTCCCCATGCTAACTCAATGGGATTCAGATCTGGGTAGTACGGTGGAAGTCTTAAAGTTGTGTGGTTATGTTCGGCCAATATTTGATCAATCAAATATTTCTTCTGGGCCGGCTTATTGGCTAAGATTAAGTCATACAAATGCGTCTTCATGCTGTGCTCATCAAATGGAATGTTGTGATTTTGCAGCCAGGACTGCATATCTTTTTTTAAAGAATTTGATGTTGGAGGTTTGTCTAACTGCGCATTATGGTAGGATGCATTGTCAATTACTAAAATAGAGTTAGGGGATAAATTTGGAATTAACATTGTACGAAGCCACTTGATATAGTTTTCAGTGTTAGTTTCTTTATGAAAATCTTCTGTTTTCTCCTGGGATCTGTAAATAAGGAGAGCATTTGGTATGAATCCAAACCTTCCACCTGCATGAACTATAATGAGTCGTTCCCCTTTGGATACAGGTGCCATGAAACCTGAAGTACTGTCATCAGACCAACTTTTTGGAACAGTGTGACTGCAATGTCATCTTCGTAAACTATTGGGCGTCCTTCAGCTCTGTATTTACGGAGACAAGTAAGATAGGTCTCGCGCAAAGAACGAATATTATGACTTTCAATCAGAACACGCCTTTTATTTCTAGTCTTTCTCCACTTAAAGCCCAATTTTTAAATCACAATTCGAAGGCTAGTGAGTTTACCTTGAAAACTGATGGTCTCTCGCAATTTTTGTAATAGTCTTTTTAATGTAGGTGCAGTCTTTTCCGCAGCATTGAAATTGTATACGGTGCGTCGAATTACACACTTGAAATCGTCGATTTCAGTAATTCTTTTGGGGACGGTGTACCAAAAGAAGTTCCTTCCTCTTCGTGTTTTCGTTTCTCTCCCACAATTCTGTGAACTGAACAGTGCGATATCTTGGTGGCTGCAGCAACTCTTTCTTGCACTTGCTGAATTTCTTTGAAGTACATTGGAGAAAATCGATCTTTAAGTTTGGCTTCTTCCTTCATATACTCATAAACATTGGCAATAATCTCGCGACTTTGACTATGCAGAGTTTTTCCGTTTATTTTTGACAATGTAGGAGGCATTGTCACGAGTAAGTAACACGTAACTACGTAATTAACTAGCACTGTTATAGAACACTTGCATGCTACATCCGCACCGCACAAAACTTTTGCAGTCGACTGTATACACAAACGTGACAGAGGAAAACAGAGGTGTCTGTTATCGTAGCATAAACATTTGCTGACCTGGCAAGCTGACTGGATTTCTGCTCAAGGTCATTCGTCAAGAACAAACGCGCAACCTATACAAGCAGTATAAAAGACAGTGTTGCCAACTTAGCCTTTTTATGGCTATATCTGGCCTTTTTGAGAACCTATCTAGCTATAAATTTTCCAAAGAGCTACAAGTAGCTTTCCTGGCCTTTTTTCTAAGCTTCATTAGCCTTTTCTAGCCTTTTTCATTTTATACTTATCTACCGGTACCTTTAAAATAATACAGAATTTAATCTCGCTACTGCAGCTATTGCACGTAATGATATAATCCTTTTGGTGAATTTCCGAATTTTTTGAATCTGAGGGTGTGGGTTCCACCAAGTTGTTAGATTCTTTGGAAGGTCCGTGAGTGTATCTCGAGCCTGTGGACAACATAACTCAAGAACGAAAAGTAGGTTAAAAACCAAAGTTGGTACTTAAGTTTAACGTCTTTCAAGGATGCGACACGAAGATTTTGAAGGAAATTGTTCCATCCTAAACTACCCTTTACATGGAAAATTTTGATTTTCTTGAAAATGGCTCTAACGATTTTGATTAAAATGCCATAAGTTTGAAATATCCTTATGACAAATGGAATGTATATTTTTAATTTTCTGACTATAACCTCTGTACTCCTATTTACTCTGGACGACTTTTGCATAACTGGTAAACCGTTAGAGATAGACCATATCTTACTATGAAAAACTGTGGATCTTTCTAAAATACACAATTTATGTCTAATTTTTTTATAGAGTTAACCATTTCGGAGATATGCCTTGTTATTTGTATTTCTGTCAAATGGAACATCGTTATTCAATTTGTTATATTAACCCTGCAAAGAGAACGGAATTTGAAAGCTTTAAAAGATTTGACAATCGCAGAAAGCCTACTGTATTATTCCCCTTGCAGCTACAAGGAAATAAGCAATAAGATAATTTGTACAAATGTTTATATCTCAACTAACACGAAGAAGAAAGATTTTGTAGGAATGGTTAGTACAAGAGTAGAGAAAGTCATGTGAGTGCAGCACATCAGACTTTTCATACGAAGTCCCAGACGAAATATTGAAGCTTGTTGGTACAAATCCTGTATACATGCAAGAACCTAAGGGAGATCCCAGCTGCAGCAGTAGAAATGAGGCAGAGGGGGATGACGAAGACCACGTTTATTTTTGCTAGGTGGTCCATGCGTATTTTTTTAAATAATGTAGTTTTCTAATGTTTATATAGGTATTAAAGTATAATCTAGCCTTTTCCAGCCTTTTTGGCAAGCCGGTTTAGCTTGTTTTATTGAATTGTGGTTGGCAACACTGATAAAAGAATCAAATACGCCTTGGGTTCGAGATAAGAGTGCAAGATTTTATACGTGGAATGGGTTGAATTGCAGCCGAGTAGTGAGAAATAATATAGTCGCAAACCTTCTCATTCTGTGCTTTGACTAGCATCAGTAGCAGCATTTGAAACGTGTCAGCAGAATAATCATTTACAATTCCTAGTAAAGAAATGCTGTGGTAATTGTGCTATTCTCGCAATTTCAACATAGGTGACCAAGAAATATGATACATTATTTTGTGCCTCCTAAGTGAATGTACCACTGACATTTAGTAAAAATTTCGCAAAACTTTACATTTGTATTCCATGGCTTTAAAAATACTAAACGTGTTTTGAGTTTTTAAATTACAAATACTTTTAGTTGCATAATGTACCCTAAAAATGCAGAATAACAATGTTTTTTATTTTAAAATTTAAGGTCTCTGAAAATTATGTTTTCACCATATTCACTTTTTGAAAATGTCACATGATGCAGTTTTCATGCAATTCTTCGTATCATTCCCAAAACACAAACAAGTAAATCTGTGATACACTTTTTTTTTCTTTTGAACGCTTTTGAGTTACTAAAGAAACTTGCAGCTTAAAAATTGTATAGTAGAAATTTCTAGCAACAACATTTAAAAATTATTGTCTTTTGAGCTGAGGCTAATAAAACAAATTTGTATGGCAGATTTCTACATTATAATCAGATAAATATAATAGAACCTTAAAAATAGGCATTTTTTTAATTTCGTCGTGTAGAGCAGTTGGCATAACATAATAAAATCCGGATTCAACATTTCGTAACTCGGAAACTGAAGAATATATCACACTAAAATTCAAAAGCCTCTAATGCTGGTATAAGGCAGCATTGAAAATAAATGTTCAGCTAACTCGGCTGAAAAATTTTAAAAATCCATTTTCAGTTGTTTATTCCCTTAAATTTCAAGCCCGGGCCCGGCCCGAGCCCGACCCTAGTCCAGCCCGAGCCCGGCCCGAGCCCGACAAGCATTTTTCAAACTAGGCCCGAGGGCTTGGCCCGAGCCCGTGCAGACCTATACCTTGTATACAACAATGCAGAACATTTAAACTATGTGTGGAACGCAGTTAGAAAATATTCCGTCATTTTATCCCAGTAAAATGCTGCAACATGAATCAAAGTCAATGTTCTCTGAAGCATTGCTTTAAGTCTAAATTAGATTACGGGATTAAAATCAGTATTCTCATTTACAGTGTTAAAAGTTCTGAGGGTATGAGGTGGTGAGCTCTTAAGATTCTCTCTAAATGTGTTATCAAAAATCACATTTCTGGCACAATTTCCTTGTATCAGGGGTGCTCAATAGCCGAGCACACGCTCGCTTCCCCATCACATGTTATTTCCCCCTCCCCTCCACTTACCAAGGCAAGCAGAACCAGACCTGCTAATCAGAGACGGATGGCGCGGAATATAGATATATATAGTAGCACATACAATTCAATAGGAGGACGAATATCTTTGTTTTCGAAATGATGACGATAAAGTTTAGCGCTTGACTGTAAGACCGGTTGTTTTTTTTTGTTTTTTTTTTTAAGATTAACGTCTTACAACATTGTGTCATATCGGACTAAGTGTAAGACCGGTATTGCCAGATGTGGGCATACCATTTCCCTTACTTACGTTCCCTGTGTGCGATAAATGTTATTCTCCTGGAAAAATACAACGATCCTTTGAAGCAATTGTACCACACATTCTCTTCACAGTTTGAACACCTAAACATTTGAAACCAAATATGAATATGAAACTACTTGCATTGCGGAATTCCACGACCGTAAAATGTTCTGAGAAAGAAAGGTGACAATTATTTAGGCATCTGCCGTGGTGTGAGTATTCGAGGTTAGGTTTACTTTTGCATCTAGTTTAATGGCAGTCTTTGTCTCCACTTACATCTGCGAACAAACATTTTCAAAAAGTACGTACAGTAAAAGTGAGTATCGCAACAAGATAAGTGGAAATCACCTTGCTTATCTTTTGAGACTGTGCACTTCATCTTTGCACTAAATATTGAAGACCTTCTGAAACGTAAATCGTACCAAAAGAGTATCCTCAGAAACATCGTGGGATAATCAGGAGCAGAATATGAAGGAGCATGCCTTTGATTTCCTGTACATAAGAATGTGCCCCCCCCCTGCAGCTCAGTAAACACGGATAAATGCGTCATTATGCCCCAGAGTGTGGGAGGAGGTGATTTCAGCCTCCCCTAACTTGCCTGCGGTTGAGCACCCCTGCATTATGTACTACTGCAGCTTGCATCTCAATGCACTTAGGGTCTCTTAGCAGTATCGGAATGCCCATGTTTGGTATTTGAATTTAGGAAGTTATATATGACCTGCTTAACCTATTAAACCTTAGTAAGTCCACACCCCATATTTTAACGAATTCACCTCGAAAGTTCTGCTTCATTTCATAAGTTACACACTTTACCGTTACGAGAAATAGCCTGGGAGCCTTCGTATCTTACAAATACTGAGCGCTGATCAGCTTTGTTTGGAATGTTAACAGCTTGACATGAGAAGCAGCGAGTACCGGGTGGAAGGGAAGGGATTTAAACCGGTGGTAGATCTGGGTATCTGGAACACATTTTGTATCTTACGTTTTTGTCTCTGACCATTTCCTACGAAGATATTTTAGTTTTCTCGAAAACAACTTGGCAACACTGCAGATTGTGTGGGTGCCACTTTCCCTAACTCAGTATATAAACAAACATCGCAATGGTGCGTCTTCAGAACATAAAAACATACGCTACCTTGTCCTTCCGTGTTTACTGTGCGAATGTAGGCCAATTACAAGCGTTAGCTCCAAAAACATTACACAAAGCGATAGCGCCCGACCTGTTTACATCCATAAACCAGGTCAATTCCCTGACCAACTTCAACACAACGTTGTCGACTTAACTCACGTCTGAAAGAGCAGCTCGGAGTGTTCCTTCACATCTTTTAAGTGATTAATTATTTCGAAACCCTGTGTGATGTCCCATAATTACTACTGAAGCTATGTCAGAAATAAGTTACTCTACACATCTTATAAGTAACAAACTATTATCTTCGTACATTCTAGTGGAATTATGCATCCAATTTGAAATTGGCTGATCAAAGAACAAAATTTCCTTCGATAGCACATATTAGAAAGAATGTAATGACTTCCGTTTCAGCCTGTATATAAGGGCATTCTTGTCTCTTACTTCTGAAATTTAGTCCACACAGACCTTTGTCCTGTGGAAAACATTAAACTCTCAATTTTATTTTCTTCATCTGTTTTAATAACGCGTATAGATACGGCAAGTGTGCTTCTGGCTGACGTAGACGAAATTAAATCTCATATTGATTTTTTTCATACAAAAAAATTTTTTTGGAATTCATGTTAATGATAACATCAATATTGAATTATAGTTTTGTTTAGCTGCTATTTATGAATACTTTTGGAAATTTTCATTGAATTTGAAGCAAAACTCAGGCGCGACCTTCTTTTGGAATGTGCAAAAATGTAGTTTTGAGAAAAACAGGCTTTTATATAGGAACATACTGTGTACGTTAAGGGAAGAGCGCTATTTGAAAGGGCCGTAATGGCCACATGGAGTGGCGATATGAAAAATGTTAGCTGATCCAAATGCACAGGTGTTCCAGGAACATTTTAAGGTAAAAAACAATTTTCGACTTTTTGACAATTTTGACCAAAATTTCACTCCCAGTGTCCCTTAACTTATGAGAAGGCTATCGCTAGATATATTTCAGCCCTATAATTTAAAACAAAACAGAAATATTTTTAGAAAAATGAAGAGGGAAAATTTTATTTCTTTGTGTATTAAGAGCAATTACTTGACAAAATCCAGAATTTCAGGAATATTCAGACCTGTCCAGTATGACTTGATTCGTGTGGATTTGCCCTATATAGTGACGTCTTCAGTGGTAAGGTAAACGCACAGGGCGAGATTTCTTTACATCTGAGAGCAATGCTGGCCTCGAAGCACACCTCGGTCGGGTAAAACAGAGGCCACTGGTGTGTGCAAAGCAGCTCAGAGTTGCCATTTACATTACTGAAAAATGAGCATTTGAACACAACGATTAAACCTACGAAAACGAAACTTAGTATTTTATATTTCTTACACCTACATCTGTTAGCCAGGTTATGCTAGCCGAAGCAGTACCTTCCACCCTGTATACTACCGCTCAAGGAATTCTGAGAAGCTACCCTGCTGCTACAAACTGAAAATATTTAACATCAAAGTCAAGAAGTTAGCCAATTTGGTATTAATGATATCAGTGGAGCTTTAACAAACTTTCTCGACTAATCATTTTTCGTCAAGTGGAGGTGCCAATTAAGAAGTTTCAGCCCGTTATAAATGTAGTGCTCTAGGTGCTAAATGCAAAGTATTATACATAAAATCAGATCAAGACTGTAAGAGTTTTCCCTGCGGCTGTGAAAAACGGAGTTTGTCCTTACTAGCTCATTCCTCGCTCATATAACTATGATGTATAGAGGGAAGTATTTCTTGGAGATATGAACACGGCCAGAGACACGAGGTGAGAAGCAAGCTGCAGGCATAAAGTCTGAAATTTGTGTTTAGCGTAATTATTTGTGCTGATATTAAAATTTTCATATGAGTTGTTTGGTTAACTATCTGCAACTATAGGTACAAATAAAGTAAAACAGGAGCTGCAGTTATTGTTTTCAGGTGGTGTTGAGCAGCAGGTCGGCACAGCAAGCCTTAGCGACATGGGTAGGGTAGGCGAGGTCGTTAAGGCATGAACACTAAAGAACACTATCACTCCACGTCTGCAGCTCACTGCGAGAAGAAGCAAAACAGTCGCGTTATACTACACGTTTACCTTACGTCTGAATACACTTACTTGCAAGGCAATGCTTCACTAGTTCACAGAGTACTACGTTACGTTGTTTTCGACTCTTGCTTTCAGTGGCAGTTGTTTGGTACTTTTGACGTCATTCCTACTCTCCGTCCAGCTGACCTGTATCGCATGCGAATGCACATCCCTCCGGCCTTTCCTCGTAAGACCCCGAAGGGGCAACATCCACTCCAGTTACGTTGCCTACTGTCAAGATTACTAACTTTTATGTCATTTAATTTCATACACTGGCTATGAAAGCTTTCCCTAACACGCGGATTCTCAAAATGCAATTGTAAAATAAGAAAATATGCTTCGTTGGCCGTAAATACACTCTTATGTTGATATTAGTCAGATAATTTTTTCTGTTACCTGTAGCTTCAGTGCTTATTTTTGAGTTTCTGTTCTCATCTATTCTTCATGGTTTGGCAGCTTTCTTTATCTTCGTTTTATTTTCAAACGGTAGAGCAAATCTTTAATGTAAAGTCAGACTCGGAAGAGCTAAATAAGATAAGCTTTATGTGAGGTTTTTGCCTTAATGATCATTGTTTATTTCAGCCCTCGTTGCTATATTTTTAACATCCATGCTTCTAAGCCAGACCCATAAGCTGGATAAAGAAGTAGAACTCAATTCTTCAGCAGCGTAACAGTGTTTTCTCTTCTGGCTTCAATGTTACTGGGGAAACTAACAGATCCGATAGAGCAAGTACCTCTCTGGGGCTTAAGCATAATTAAGCTGTGTCCTGGACGTTCATAATCTCCCTCGTTGGGTATACAATTCCCACCCCATCCTTATGGGGATGGCACAACAGATAACCATTGGCTGCCGTACATGAGCCGTTTTGGTGTATCAATCATTTATACATACCCCATCGAACAACTATGAACCAGTTCTCTTAAAGCAATTTTACTTCACTACCCATTCCTGATAGTTTGAACTTTATCCCTAAGTTCAAAAATACCTAAGAATATTGGAAGGTCGAGGTGCTTCAAAGGTCCACTTTTCATTTCGTATATGACAAAAATCTGATGTGTTGCACTCACATGACTTTCGCTACTCCTGTACTAACCATTTTTACAAACCCTTATTCCTATATCTTCTTCGTGTTAGTTGAGACAAACATTTGTAGAAATTATCTTGTTGCTTATTTCCTTGTAGGTGTCAGGGGAATATGAGAATACAGTAGACTTGGAGCGATAGTCAGATATTTTAAAGCTTTTAAATTCCCTTCTCCTTGCACGGTTAACATATGAAAAAAAAAAATGAATAACGATGTTGCTTTTGACACAAGTATAAATTCTGTAAAACTCACACAAATAACAAGGCAGGTCCTCAAAATAGTTCACTCTACAAAAAATGTATTTGAATATAAATGATGTATTTTAGCAATATCTATGTTTTTGTATAGTAAGATTTGGTCTATCTCTTACGGTTTGTGAGTTATTCAAAAGTCACCAGAGTAAATAGGACTACATGGGCTATAGCCAGGAAATTCAAGACATACATTTCATTTGTCATAGAAATATCTCAAACATATGGTATTTAATCAAAGTCGTTAGAGCCATTTTCAAGATAAATAACATTTTCGAAAAAGTTTCGGTGTAATGACTAGTTTAGGGAGGAGAAATATTCTTCAAAAGCTCCGTGTTGCATCCTTGAAATACATTGACCTTAAATGCCAACTTTGGTTTTTGTGCGACTTTTCGTTTTTGAGTTCTGTTGTCCACAGAGTGACACACACAGACACACAGGCACATAGACGCACAGACACACACATGGACCTTTTTCTAAAAATGCCTTTTTGGATTCAGGGGGCCTCAAAACATATTTTCGGTGAAATCTCGACATCGAATTTTTGGGTAGAATACAATACTTCCTCTTCTTGTGTGGTAGAGAAAGAAAAATACCTAAGGATACTAGGTGATCGAGATGCTTCAGAGGTCCACTTTTCATTTTGTATGTGATAAAAAATAGAAATTCTCAGCTGCACATACTTATACTTTTCATACTTCAGATGCACTTTTCTCAAACTACATTCATAACATTTTTGCAGTGTGTTTTTGTTTAACCTAGACTAATTTTGTACTGATTTTTAAATAAATGTTAGAATGAAATAGTATGCATTAAAATAATAACTGACTTTTTATGCTACACAAACTTAATCATTTATAATAAACGTCACAAAGGGGGCAAGGGAAGCCGCATCCCCCTTGAAAATGAATGAATTTATTGTGCAATCAATTACTATTAAACTATTGTTTTAATTTTGATATAAAGAACACCTTTATTTATCACAAATTAATACGTTTAACTGCAACAAATAGTATAACTCATATCTTTTACAGTTTTTGGTAACAGAATAATGAATTTAATATTGTTTAGATTGCAAACTTTCAACATGTGCCCCACCCCCTACGTGGTCTGTCGATGTCCGTGTTTCTTATGCCTCACAGGTAAGACATATTGGAAGTATATTTTTTCACAGTAAAATATTATGCTCTATGTAAAGTAGAAAAGGAATAGTAATATTAGCAACAGAATCATAGCAGGAATGTGCACCCTAAGTAATATTTTGTGTTAAAGAGGGGAGTGCTTATATTACTTTTGCACCACACTTAACTAGGAATGCAATATAGAACTAGAGCTGACCTCATATCTTCTCACATGCAACAGCCAACACCAGTTTGCTATAATATACAGGGTGGAAGGGAAGTCATTACATTCATTTAAACCAGTGGTAGATCTCGGTATTTGAAACACGTTATGTATCTTGCGTTTTTCTCTCTTACCATTTCCTACGGAGGTATTTTAGTTTTATCAAAAACAAGCTGGCAACACTGCAGATTGTGTGGTTGTCACTGTCCCTAGCTCAGTACATAAACAAAAGACATAACGGTCCGTCTTGAGAACACAAGCACATACTCTGCCTTGCCCTTCCATGTTTAATGTGCGAGTTCAGGCCAATCACAAGCGTTAGCTCCCAAAACATTACACAAAAGCGGAAGCGCCCGACCTGTTCACTATTCTATTCACTGCTGACTTGAAAATGTGAAGGCTAAAGTCATGTTGCAAGTATTAACACTTTAAAATATTGTGTTCTCATTTTTACAACCTGGAATGCTTTTATGTTTCGTTGAAAATTAACTTAGCAATATTGAGAGCGGGTTGCCGAATTCTGAGTCTAGGAATCGGACATTGTATGATGTTTGTGTGGCGATTCCTTGGTCTAATCTACACGAGATATTCTTGGTGTTTTATATTGTCTATTGCGGAAATTACAAGGTAGTTTAAGTGTAGTTTAGGTCAAGTGGAAGTGTCATACGTTATTTTCTTTTGCTTCGCACTTCGTGTGTAGACTAAAGTTGTAAAGGTAGAAGCCAGCTAAATAATGCGTTATAATGGCCGGGATTTGAAGTACGGTCTTCGGCTTTCAGTGCTATTGCTCTAGCCAGCACCGAAGTTATGGTAACACTCCAGTACAACATTAAACTCCCCAAGTGACTCATTTTTTCCGGCAATCCACAACGCGCTCTCAAATTTATTTTGAGATAAAATATAGCAATGGCGACTGGCATACTTGTCAAGTGTTTTAGGTGAAAATTTAACACCCATCCGCTATGAGGTCAATCAATACACTTAGTTGTTCTTTCATACGTGATTTATTTATTTATCTATAATGTGAACATTAAAGGTTTCAGCAATTACAATGCTGACTTAAAATTTACAATTTCAGTTTGATTACATAATTAGGTGGAAAAAATAAATACAAAATAAGTAACTACAACGTCACAAAATAAATCATAGTGTAACATAAAACAAATACAAAATAGAAAGTTGGTACCATTGATTCACATGTACACTAAATCTATCGATCTGCTATTGGAAATAAATAATCACAGGATATACAAAGCTGGTGATATTCATATGAAATATATCAATTTTGAAGGATATAATTTATTGTATAGTGATTGCATTCTAACCACAGGTGAATATTTCTGTGAATCAGTATTAGTTATCTGAAGGGGAGAAATATTACGAAATCTGTTTGGTACAATATTTGGAACATAAAAACTTACTGTCTTAGGTTAAGTTCGTAAATTATATTACGTATTAATTTGTAAAGGAAGATTAACAAGTGGCAATTTCTTCAATGTGATAGACGTTTAAATTCAAATAAGTGAAGCAAGGACTCATAATATATAAACCAATGAAAATAATGAAAGTGTTTGAATAACACATACCTCAGGCATTTACTTCAAATAACTTCAAGAAGTTTAATATGATATTTAAAGTAAGGTTGGGAAAAAATGATAAGACTACAAAATTGAATGCAATATTCGGGATTTGAACCACAGACCATTGCTCTAACAACTGAACTGATATGAAAACCTGCTGATACGTCATTAAATAATTCCGCAGTCGAAGCACATTTTTCCCAATAAACCACAAGGTGCCCTTGGGGTATTTTATCGCATAATGAATTTGAGAGTGCCTTGTGGTTTATCGGTAAAAAAGTGAGTCAGTTGGAAAGTTTAATGTCATTTCGGTATGATGTCATATTAACTCAGTTGTTTAGAACAACGTCATGGGAAGCCGAAGATCCTCCGTTTAATTACGAATTCGACATTGAGCTTTTGTGTCTGATTTTACATTTCCAACACAGTTATTTGGTAACAGCGAAGCTCATTCCTGCTGCAACTGGACCATTATGAATCGTTTTATAAGTCCTATTGGTTCTGTTGTTGGTGAACATCACCAACACTGGAAAAAACGTGTGAGACCTTTGTAAGGAACTGTGTAAGGATTCCAAGAATTAGAAGCTAACGCACTTTTGACCACTGCGCACATTGTGTGCTTGTGTTGGTTTTCCCTTAGCATATACTAAGCGCTTCTTTGTTGGTTACAATGGATTATAATAATTGACTGAACTACACATTAAGAACACTTTAACAACCTAATCCAAGACAAATAGCTTCACTAACAAATGGCATTCCCACCGAATTTGTAAACAATAGGATTGAGCAGAAAACGATGTATTTAATACCACAACTAAGCATGTTAAACATTCACCTCATCATTATTTATCCCATTATTTATAAGAAGGCACAGAAACCTTCCTTGATTTTATAAAAAGCTAAGCTTTTAAAACGAGAATGTGCCAACAAATAAAAACCACATGAAACTTCATTTTGGCTTTATGCTAATAAAAACAGAATTTAGTGAATATGTAAGCCCTCCTTTAGCTTTTTCTGCTCCTCTGCAGTTCATTTAGTATTAACAGATTTTCTAGACTCCTCTTTGATTTGTTTGTTCACTTTAAAGTACACAAAGCTTATGGTTCAGATATTTAAGTTCTATGACATGCTCCAAAAAGTTTCTATGCCTAAGAAAACTAAGTGCAATTAAAGCAAAATATTTGTAGTGCTTAATAACTAGCCTCAGTTTCTCAAATATTACCAAGTGAATTCCTTTGAAAAAATTAGGCATATATAGTAGGTTATGAGAATATCTTCATTATAACTTCATTATCCTAGTTCTTTTGCTTTCTCTCTAAAAATGTATTTTGTAACAAGAAAATATTTTGCGAAAAGTAGGGTATACTGCTGCCACTAAATTAAAATAACTATAAATAGCACAGTACAAATATTTTACACTTGTGCCTCATATGTCTCATAATATTGACATAGAATTATGTAAGTTTGTGTAATATTTTTCCAAAATAAGCGTTTGAATATGAAGAAAAATGGAGATGTAAAATTTACACAATTCTTTCCAACAAAATAAATGTGTCATATTAAAATGGAATGCTGTATCATAATTTCAGGTCAACATCTGTACATATCACAAATAAGTGTGCAAAATGTCAAATCTAATGGTTGTCGAGAAAAATCGCCACTTATATGAAAAAAAGTTTCCGAAAAAAAAAAACCTTATGAAACAAAAGGTTCGTTACAAAGACCTACATCAAAACCCATATCTTTATAGCATATTTAAATGAAGTATTGTATATAAAACCATAAAACCATACATATTCTTGTCCAAAAGGTGTCAAGGAGCTTAACTCTAATGAAAATGAAAAATGAAATCTTTGACAATTTTACACTTTCCGCTTCCTTTAATATTACTTCAGATATCTAGATTATAAAAAATACAATACACACGAAGTGATTAAATTACATAAAAGTATAATATGTAATTTAGGTACATGATTTTCATAAAAACTAGGTTCTGTTATAATATGTGACGATTCCTTTTTTCTTTCTTTTTGTGCGTGTGAATAAGTGAAATTCCTTCTATTTTCACTAATAATATACTTGTACTGCGAGGAAGTTCGCTCAACATTGCAGGATGTTATAGGTGCATATTCAAAATAAACACCACTGTATATATTATTGAAACCAAGTTAACTTCTGTTTATTTTACACACGTCTGAACAGCCAGGAATGGAATCCTAAACAAATGAAACTTACAATCGTTCTCCCAAGTATCACAAAGAGGTTTTTTCTATGCTTACACATTGCAGTACCTTTGGCCACCTTTAGAACCAACCTAAACTACATCCAAATTTGGCTTTTATACGGATGACTTTCCTTAACTATTTGGAGCAAAATGTTAAACTTACTATCGTAATGGCATTCCTCCGAGACAATTTGTTGAGTTATGCATTTGTAACTGCATAAAGATAATGTTAATCTTGCTGCAGCATCACGTGTAGATCAAAATAGAAGATAAATCCACAGTAATACAGCCATTGGAGAAGAGACTAATTGTGAGCAAATGTGTGTTAGCGTGTTCCTGGCGTGGACTAAGACAGACTGAATTCATATGAAATTAAAAAAGACTTCTACAAGGAGAAAACACAGGAACACATTTTGTTGGTTACAAATAAGTCATGTAGAGTAAACATCAGAAAAAGGGAGAGACAACAGTGCGTTAGTGAAATCAAAACAATTTTTGAACAGATTAAGACTTTGGAAGCTATGAGAATTTTCGGTATAGTGCCTGCAAATTTCCGCATCCTTACGGTAAAACCATGCAATTACTTTGAGATACGCGAGAGGGGGTGGTAGGGGAACAAGAGCAGAGGGGTGTTGTGGAAGATGAGGGGATGAAGAGGGGGAGTAAATTGGGATGCCTTGCTCCAGTTCCATCTGCCCCTTACCTCTCACCTCCCAAACACGTCAGCCCTGGGTCGTTCATTTCGCAGAGTTGCTCGTTAGGTTGGGAAGGGCATCCCTTCCCTCGCGCTGGATAATGCATATTAAAGCAAGCAGTTCATAATATAAGCTGGGATCACCTTCCACCCTTAGTTCATCCGCACTAGCCCTTAATCTGTACGAGCATGCTTCTCACGCATGACTTCGTGTGTCTCATGTGGAAGTTCCTGGATCGACTCTTCACAAGTGGCCATCCCGCCACCCCAAACAAAGTTCAGCACCAGCGCATGATAATGAGCTTCATACCTGATTTTAATAACCAAAAGTGTTTCCTTTCACACCATCTGCATTTGATGCTTCACCAGATTCTCCTGCCTCAGCAAAAGCCTTGTTGGATAATGTTAAAAGACAACAGAAAGCACTGCACATGTTCTGTATTGCAAGAAGGTATAGCTTAAGGATACCCATCTGTGAAAAAAGGCTAAAAATTTCCAAAATTGCCAAAAATGGATTTTTGTTTTATCAAATAGTATAAATCGTCTGCTTTATTTTGATATGCTTTTTACAGCCTTACGGCCTTTTTATCTATGTCACGTTGCCGTCTAACTGATTGCCTGTAAGTGGTCATGTCCATTTAAATCCATACAGTTCCATTATCCTTGCTATGACTTCAAACTTAGTTTTTCCATGTTTTTATTTTTAACACTGTTTGCTCTTTAAAATGCTCCACACGATGCAATTTTCAGTACTTATGCATGAAATTTGGTGTACCTGCTTAGAAATAACATTAAAAAGAAATAATGAGATAATTTTCTCATAAAGTAACTGCTGAGTAATTAAATATTAAAGTTTGCATTTCAAAATTTAAATGAAAAAAATAATGAATTCAAACTTTAAAATTTATTTTTATCCAAACTAATAACAAGATTAAGAAATTATCTCATCAATTTGCTAACATTCTATTACAGGACATAAGTGAAAATTATCAAGTTTTTCAAATCAAAATTGCATCATGGGGAACCATTTATACAAATATTAAATATATATATATATAAATATGTTTGCAAATAATCTGCCTGAATGTATGAAATTTAGCACAGTTACTCCTCACTATACAGTGATTCTTGTGTTAAAATTTCAAATCAATCCAATGAAAACTGTAGATTTTCAAAATTTCACAGATGGGTATCCTTAACTGAAAATAATAGTTATACGTTTCACTACAATGGCGTAAATTTAATGCACTTCCACCACACGTGAATTTCCTCAGCTCACTTTAGTTGCCTTTTTTAATTATTATTGGCGAGGCTGGACTTTGAAGTTTTCTGCCTTTCTCATACAGCAGTGCTCCCAAAAGCTCTTTGGCGATGAGAACTTTTCAGGGAAAGATTCGTCGTAGATCATACATTATTCTAGTATGCATTAGGCATGGTAAACATTTAGAATTAAGAGTTCCTGTATTTGATTAAGGAGTTAAGCTATGACCTTGTGAACCTGAGATAGCGCGCTGCTGTTTGTTCCTCTCGCTCTGACGTTTTACACCTTGCTTCAAAAGTGACATCCTTTCTTTCCCGGGACAATAAATATTACGCGAAAGGTCATCACTAACATTTTACATTATCGCATCAAACAAAGCAATTATGGTCATACCTTCAATAATATCACTAATGAATTCTGCTTATCAGAGACTCAAGAAACCATATGATATAAGATTGTTGCAGCACTGGCACTGCTTACAGTTCAACTGCATTGTAAACAGTAATTTTGAACTGCTGGTATTACTCTATTCACATCATACCAAGAAGCTCCCCACTCCACGGTGCGACTGCGCATTCAAGGACAAAGACATTCTCCTGAGTAAATGACAGTACCAGCATTGGTCTAACGATAAGGAAAGCTTAGTAAAACTCCATGTAACTTAATCCTAAGCCAGATTCGAACTTTTTACATTCAGCTTAGAGGGTATGTATGCTACCCAGTGGCGAATCGTGGCTAACGTGAGAGATGAGGTTGCGAGATCCATAATTATTATTATGAATATATTTTCTTAAAATGCCTTTCAAAATGCTAGGTTTCTACGTTTGATCAAGGAATACAATTTAGAAACAAGTTTATCTGAAGTAGCTAAGTCAACTCTTTTGTCCAATACTGCACGGGCTAGCCCCCCCAAAAGACAACGCTTATTGGTGCTAAACTCGAGAATTACTAATGCTGTATCGTCTGACCTCGTGTAACATGTACTGCAGGTATACATTTCAGTCTCTTAGGGTCTATCCCTGTATTCCCGTACCTCGCATACACTGCGGCTTATTTCTTGCAACTGTAGTACACTTAAAAAGAGATTCGTATAGGGTTGCATATGAGTAGGTTAGAGTCATAACTCACGTGATCCAAAAAATACAAAATGAAAGTAGCACTATGTTACGATTCAGTTTTCTGCGTGTAATATTCTTCCGGAGAAATTTGGTTTCATTTCTCACTCGATCCAGGTTTAAATAGGGGACAAACTTTCCGGTATACGTCAAAAGCCTTATGATCCTTTGGATCTTGTGAATTTTGTTAGATCGCTTTTTCGACCAATCAGCGATCGGGGGTACCTCACCTCTGTTCACTCTTCGCCGTAGTATCGCTCTGTACTTAGGTTGAGGAAGGACTGTGCTCTCAATTGTTTTTATAAGTTCCATCAAGTTGAGCGGTTAAATTGCAAGGATTTCTATGCATATAGTGATGCAAGAAAAGGTGACACCTATTGCACCACGGAAATGTGCAGCTGCTCCAGAAATGTGGAAAAGAAACCAGCCAAATTAGCAAGGTTGCCAGCAGAAGTTCGTATCTTATCAAGTTGCAAAGGGAAAATAAACTCTAACGTTCCTAAACAGTGGTTAAATTAATTTTAATTAATTATTTAATTCCTTTCAGTGGTCAGCTAGCTCCTTTTATTGGCAACATTCAAGTGTTGTTCTTAAATATCTGCAATCAAAACTCACATGCTCCAAAATAGTCATTTTCTAAACTCAAAAGTTCCAGAAGAGTACTTTTCAAAATTCTCATGATCCGGATATTATAGTCAAAACTCACATGATCCATTATTTAAAGGTCAATAATTTTCATTCTTTTACAAACACAATTTGAAAGGTAATTCGTAACATTCAGACATATTTTTAGTTTCTCTACTACCTAAACTAGAGGATCCCACCCAAAATTCTATGTCGAGATTTCACCGGAAATATATGTTTTGAGGTCACCTCAATAAAAAAAAGCATTTTTAGAAAAAGCTCCGTGTGTATTTGTCTGTGTGTGTCTGTGTGTCAGTCTGGGAACCGGAAACTCAAAAACGAAAGGTTGGTTAATAACCAAAGTTGGTATTTAAATTTAATGTCTTCCAAGGGTGAGTAAGTTTGGTTAATAACCAAAGTTGGTATTTAAATTTAATGACTTTCAAGGATGCGACACGAAGATTTTGAAGAAAATTCCTCCACCCTGAGCTATCTTTTACATAAAAAATGTTCATTTTCTTGAAAATGGATCTAACGATTTTATTAAAATGGTGTATCTTTGAGCTATTTTTATGACAAATGAAATGTTTATCTTGAATTTTGCGGATATAGCCCATGTAGTAATGTTTGCTCTGGATGACTTTTACATAACTGGTAAACCGTAAGAGATAGACCAAATCTTACTCTACAAAAAATGTAAACCTTGCTAAAATACACAATTTATGTCGAAATACATTTTTTGTACAGTGAGTCATTTCGGGATATTCCTTGTAATTTGTGAGAGTTTTGGAGACCTTATACTTCTTTAAATGGAACATCATTATTCATTTTTTATGTGCTTTGACTATCGCTCAGTCCACTGAATTCCCATATTCTCCTTTTACCTACAAAGAAGATAAACAATGACATAATTTCTGCAAGTGTTTATCTCAACTAACACGAAGAAGATATAGGATTAAGAGTTTGTAAGAATGTTTAGTACACGGGTAGAGAAAGTTCAGTGAGTGCAACACATCAAATTTTTCATAACAATGCTTCCATCCAAATGGAAATTGAGTTTCGCCAATACAAATTGCCTTTCGGTTATTTACCAACATTTAGATTTTTGGATCATGTGAGTTGTGACCTTAACCTTCTTAAATGATGCTACGATCACACTAGGGAACTGGGCGTGGAGGACCCAGTTCAGGCAAATTAGTGGTTGTAAAGGTAAATTGGAGAAAGAATAACATTTCATAGTACTATCTAGCTAAAGGTCAAACTCTCATAGGTTTGTTAGCTTTATGTTCCCGATTGTGGCATTCTATATTTAATTTGCATAAGTCAGGTGCACAAACCTCTTGAGATATATCATCATTGCGTTTCTAATATTTTAAATATCGAGACCGTTGCTTGACTGTTGTAGAAACACCACTTTCATGCCTGAGAAACGGGCTTTGGTTGTATTTAATACTAGGCGTCTGGACCTTTCCATGGCCTGGAGGTTTTGCTCTCCTTTGTTTTTATTGTTCTTCTGCTTTTGTATTATGTTTTAAGGGCTACGTTAGCACAAAACGCATTTTTCTCTTGGAAACAAATAAAAGCACTGCTCCTTATTTTTGAATACACGGAAATGAAAGGGGAAGCCATTGAACTCCAGTCCCTGTGAAGCCGAACTACGAAGCTAGGCTGAGAGGAGCTCAGGTGAGAGTGGGGGAATTGTCATTAATTCTGGAAGAGAGTGGTTTTGTGTAAGCAAAACACGGAGATCCTTGTCATTTGTGTCTCGAGAAGGAGCATATGGTGACTCGAACTGCAGTACCTGAGAGGCTCCAGACAAAAAGTCATTAGAGAAAATGTTGGAGCGTATCACTTTACCTTATTCCTATTTTTAGCTCTCTACAAAAGTGAAAAGCAACGCACCAGAAAAGCAGAGAAAAAGTGACATCTTATTACCAGCGTCATCTATGGAATGTTTCGAGAGTTGTTTTCCTTAAAGCCCGGCCTGTTGATATTGAAAGAGTATACTTGCCAGTGTTTAGCGTTTTCCATGTGGCGGGTTGTATCTTCTCTGGATGCATTTTACCTTTGTGCACGGGTCGCCAGATAAAAGCACAGAAAAGAATGACGTAATGATCGTTGAGGTAGACCAGCAGCACTTCAGTGCAGTAATTGGTGTCTGAGACGGGCGGAAAATAACGGAACGGTTACATTGTAACGTGGTTATCTCAATGAAACCGTTACAGAAGTAATAAACAGACAGTAACTACTTAGCCAGTAGCGGTTGCAAACGAAACGATTTCAAAGTAACTAGCTGCCCGATAACGGTTACTGTAGTGGAGACAGTTACCGATTCTGGATGGCATTCACTATATGTACACTGGTATCGCTTATTGGGAACAGTTACTTCGACTCGTTACGCAGTAACAATCTCCTCCCTAAGGAATCACGATGTACCACCTGGTGATAAAATACCTAGTGATCATTCGCTTATCATTCGTGTAGCCAATTGAAATTACTTGCATATTTGGAGATGTTAAACAGTAATGTGTGTTTGGGCGTCAATGTTTCTCTTCTTTAGCAGTAACGACTTTCGAAATTGGATTAACATGTTTTTCCTAATGTCCTACGAGTATATTTAACTTGTTAGATGTTTAATTTCATCCATAATGACGTTAAGATTAGTGATGCATTTTGCTTTGTTATGGCCACATCATGTGATGTTTATATTTAGAATGCAATATCCCTGAGCTCATGTCCATAATCTAACCTTTTAAGGCCATTATTCTGGTAGTCATTAACTTAATGCAACTGTGAAGGTGACAACCATGAGAACAAATAACAATCGTTCCGGTAACCATTAACACACCGTAACTGTGGCAGCTGTAAGTGTTATTCGAAAATACCTTTCTGTCATATCCCTGATAAAGGTGTATCCATTGGCTTTTTCACTTAATGAGTATGGATGTTTGTCACAGGTTTGGCTATTGACCCTAGTTGTGAACCAGCAAATTCGCTTCATAACCAAACAAAGAGGGTTGCGCCGTAATATATATATATATATATATATATATATATATATATATATATATATATTGCTTGCAACCCTCTAAACATCCTGCCGATGTTTGCCCGAAATGGTCGTCTACTATCTAAGTGAGAAATATAAACAAGCAACATGAGCACTTAAATTCAATCCTCCATCACAGAATCAGTAGCATTCCTTGGGACAACCGTCGAGCTATTTGGCGATTTTAACTACGCATTATTTTAAGTGTGCGTTGTTCTGCTAAACTCCAGCTGTTTTCAATTATACGCACGATTATATTTGATAAATTGTATATTAAGGCACTACCAGTTGCCAAAATGTAAAAATAAATATTACATTTAGACATGTAAAATATAACCATAACAATCACTGTTGAAATGACCGACACAAACTAAAACCAGCATCCCTTGCTTATAACTAAATTTATAGAAAGCTTTTAAATATATTGAATGTTGTTCGTTGCAACCCGCTGGACAGCGTGGGATTTAGAAGTAAGCATTTCAGTATCATGAACCTGGATTCCATACCATCTCGCAACATATTTGTTCTCCTGGTCATTCATTTGTTTCATAGCCTGAGGTTGGTGCCTGCAGTAGAGCATTCCTCCTTAAGTGGAAATACTGCTGAAATTCTTATGATGATCAGTCAGTACCCGAAGCACTAGCTGATTTATTACATCAATGGCTCGAAATAAGAGAATCCTTAATATGACAATGATCTGTGCTTTGTATCTGGCACTGAAGCCTTAAGTGGCGGGCGTCCAGCTCAAAGGATGCTCGAGGTCAGCTACCTCACACCACTACGTTGCTAGGTAACGCGCGGCCAGAACAAAGGGGTTCCAGACAATTTGAAAAGTTAAAAAAGTCGGGCTAGTACGAGGATATATATTTACAGAGAAATTGGCACTACTTAATACTTAACGATACCGGGTGTGTCTTGGTAACTAGGCAACCCTGAATTTTACAGACGATACAAACTGAAGGTGCTGACACCGCATTTCCCAGTCTACTGATTAGCTAAGGCTCGTTGCTAACGTGCTCCGGTAGTGCAATGGTTAACAGGCTAGAAAGTCATGGTGAAGGTCGGAAGTTCGAACCATACCTGCAAATAAATTAGATTTGTATTCATTTCTATTTACGCTGTAGTAAATCACGTGTTATTTTCGAATGCACTAGAAAGTGGATTTGCCTTCAATACGAAGTTCCAGCCGTTATCTAGTTTGCATGTACGTATTGCATTTTACAAACTCTCAGAACAATTTACTGGCTGTCTTCAGTATGAAAAATAGCTTCATATGGAAAAATACTGCGTAATGATCTCTTATTTTTGTAAGATATAATTACAATATTATTTATGATGTTCATCAAAGCATATTTTGACAAGTAACAATTTGTGTTTCCATGAAATTCACATAATTAAACTAAATGAAACAATACTTCCATGTCGAAATAATTAATGTTTTTACTAAACATCAAAAATACCCTCAACTCCAGTATTTGAACCCGGGACCTTCACCACTGAAGCTCAACGTGTACACTGTTGTACTACGAAAACAAGCCACTTCACTCATACTGGTACAAAGCAGTCGTTTCGACTGAAATTGATATGACACGATGTAGTGGACAGTGTTTAGGGCCTAGCCTGAAAGACGCCGACACTACACATCTTCTCAATCCGCAGGATGAGAAGACTCGTGTGGTACACCAGCCAGTCAGCCGGGATAGATCAGTCAGACCAGGTAGTGCTGAGAGAGTGAGTGACAGCGACTGAGTAAGTCAGCGAGCAAAACTGTCCGAGCGAGATGCAGATAGTGAGTAGTATATGTGGCAAAATTACGCGAGAATAGAACAGCTGTGAGTTACGAGTTGTAAATTGTGTCGACGATAAAATTGTGTGACTCAGCTTCAGAAGAATAAAGTGACATTAAAATAACCGGACTTTTCATTTCTCTTTGCTTCCGGATATATAGAACACCTTGTAGAGGTGGCCGGCTCCATTACAAAAAACAGGAAGTCATTTCTGGAGGTAGTCGGGAAGTCTAAGGGGAAGAATGTAATGAACATTGTGAAATCGCCATTCTCTTGTTTCTCCTCCTCTTACTTCTTCAAAGGTGTTTTACCTCAAGCTGTCGGGACACTCAGCGTATCTTTTGATCAGCACTTGGGAGCACAACCTGAATAGGTTCTTCACTAATGAGGGATAACAAAGGTTTAATTCAAAACTGAGAAAACCCAGATGACTTTGCAAAGGTTCTGAATACACAGCACGTTCGTACAGCAACTCAGTGATTAACACCGCACGTGAACCTTCCTCCAACAAGAAGGTTGACAACATCTTGAAGTTGCAAAGCATGTATAACACCACATATATTGGCAGTTCTAAGTGGTAAATCGGCAGAAGCCTTGCTTATGTTGCACGATCTCGATGTATTCATCGGCCGCTGCTGTTATAAATATGCATACTCTTTCTTTTGACATAACTCGTGTCTCTGTGGAATACTTGCGCGTTTAATGACATGCAGGATCTGATGAAAGTTATGAGGTGTGTTTACCCAATTTATTTTAGACATTGCCACTTTCATCCACTCCATTGGGAGATAGAACGTTTTTACCCAGGTATTTAGGACCACCTTGTGCAGCCTAAATTGAAGCTGCAAAAAAATAATGAGCAACAGCACCAAACATTAATAGTTTCCCTTCGATTTTTTTGGATGAGGTGGTGATTTTATATGCTGCATATTGTGCTCCTCCACAACTATACTGAAAAATAGGCATTCTAAATGCTGTACTCATGTAAATCTTCCATTGAAAGCTTAAATAGCAAAAACTGGCATAGGTATAGAAATGTTTTCTTTTACGTCATACCCCCAAACCATTCCAAACCATGGTATGGATTAGCGTGCCAAAACTAACTCATAGGAATTTTATTTAGTCAACTCTTATTCATCTCTTGAATATGTGAGATTAACTGAAATATTATGTATGGTCGTAAGAGTTTAAATTGTAACATACTGTATCCCATGCTGTAGAGTAATGTATATCATGTCAATGTTGTTTCCTTTTTACATGTTTGGAAGTGAAAACCATAATGCCAAATGCCTTGGGTCAGTAGCCTGTCGTGAACCAAGCAAACTGTGGATAACAGCTAACCCAGGGTGGGTTGATCCTCCTAATGCCTTGGATTAGTAGCCTATCGTGAACCAAGCAAACTGTGGATAACAGCTAACCCAGGGTGGGTTGATCCTCCTAATGCCTTGGATTAGTAGCCTATCGTGAACCAAGCAAACTGTGGATAACAGCTAACCCAGGGTGGGTTGATCCTCCTAATGCCTTGGATTAGTAGCCTGTCGTGAACCAAGCAAACTGTGGATAACAGCTAACCCAGGGTGGGTTGATCCTCCTAATGCCTTGGATTAGTAGCCTGTCGTGAACCAAGCAAACTGCGGATAACAGCTAACCCAGGGTGGGTTGATTTTCCTAATGCCTTGGATTAGTAGCCTGTCCTGAAACAAGCAAACTGCGGATAACAGCTAACCCAGGGTGGGTTGATTTTCCTAATGCCTTGGATCAGTAGCCTGTCGTGAACCAAGCAAACTGTGGATAACAGCTAACCCAGGGTGGGTTGATCCTCCTAATGCCTTGGATTAGTAGCCTGTCGTGAACCAAGCAAACTGCGGATAACAGCTAACCCAGGGTGGGTTGATTCTCCTAATGCCTTGGGTCAGTAGCCTGTCCTGAAGCAAGCAAACTATGGATAACAGTCAACCCAGGGTGGGTTGATTCTCCTAATGTCTTGGGTCCGTAGCCTGTCGAGAAGCAAGCAAATTGTGGATCATAGCATACCCAGAATGAGTTATCAGCCTGTTGCCTTGGGTCAGTAGCCTGTCGAGAAGCAAGCAAACTGCGGATGATACCAAGGATTGGTGAAGCGATGAAGAAGTAGGGAATGAAATGTAGTGATGAAAGGGATGATAAAAAAATTGGTGGATCAAATTATCCAACTTAGCATTCGCCTAGTGACTGAGAAACCTTCGAACAGGTTGGTCGGCCCCTAGGAATAAACCCGCATCCTCCCGAATGGGAATCTCAAACGTTACTTCCGCTCAACTCGCTTGGTAACATTGCTTCTATCAAAATGGTTTAATTTAGTCCAAAACTGGGGGTTTGCAAATATATAGCAGGGCTTTAAAACAAATGCTCCGATTGGCTACATGCGTTTCTATGGAAATTATTATCTAATTTATCATTTATGCAAAAAGCTACATTTCCAGATGTGCGGAAAATATGTCCTGAACTGAAAAGAATTTAATTTAAAGCTGAAAGGATTAAACATTACTTACCTGCATTCTTTTAATCAACAACAATAGTTACATATGTTCAAAGATGATACAAAGTTAACAGTGCAATTTTTTATTTGAAGAAAACTCCACATAGGCGGAATTATATTCCACATAAAACCTACTGATATTGTTTGGGCCCCTTTAAAATCTATGGCTTACGTATAGGCAGGAAAGGGGACACGTGAATTTGTAAAACATGTTGGCGTAACCCAGGTTCCCCAGGGAAGCCGCGACGCCAGCAAATGACGCGGTTTTCGCCCTAAGCGATGACGCAAGCCAAGCAGAAGAGCAGTCGGAATACCTCCCTAATTAGAGAACCTATGCTGCGGGAACCCCTCTAATAATTACCGTTAACAGTTTCTGCACCACTCCACAAAGAAGCAATTTCATTGAAAACCCCAGTGCAGCAACGATCGCATCGCCAAGAATGTGGCATCCCATTGATGTAACATTTTACAAATCGATGTGAACGCGCCTCCCCACCCCTCATGAGGACACCTGTCTCCACTCTTTTGCCCATTATATCTTAACGGTTGAAGAGAGAGAAACATATTCGTCAATGTAGTAGAAAATTATAATATCCTTTGCAGATTTCAATTAACATTAATAACTCTGAGTAATATATTATTTGTTGTGACTATGAAGTGACAATTAGGTCAATTTTCAGATGTCACCTAAACTGACCTCAATATTCTCGACATGTCTAATGCCAATACATATGTTTAAAACATTTGTACTTGTGCACTTTGTTTCATATAGCACTATATATGAGTTTAAATGTTTCCATTTAATTTTAGCATTTAAAGCTGTAGAATCTAGAATATCTACTTAGGAAGCGTGTCGCCTCACACCTGCAGCCCACATTACCCTTAGTTGTTAAAACAGCGATGTCCAACCTAGTCCCTTTGGAGACACCTAATTAGCTTTTACTTCCCCACCTCCTCTTTCAGTGGGGGTGAATCAGCTCTCGCCCATGACGTGTAGAAACATCACCGAACAGTCAGTATCCAGTGACGGACAAAATCAGTGGATTATAGTGCAGTTTCTAAATCATTACTTGAATTTTCTGGGCATGTCCTCGGAAGACCCCTTCATTCTGGATGACTTTTGCATAAATGGTAAATGTAAAACACAGAAGAAGTCTTACTAAATTCAAAATTTGGATCTTATTAAAACACATACAGTTTCTGTCATAAGTTTCTTTTTTTTTTTCTTTTTCTTTCTTTTTTTTTTTTCTTTTTCTTTCTTTTTTTTTTCCTTTTCTTTTTCTTTTTGACTGAACGATTTCCGAGATACTCTTATTATTTGTTAGAATTTTCCTTTTCTCAAATAGGAATATGTAATTCGTGTTTTAATTCCTGGCCTAGCAAAGAGAGCGGAATTTCAAAGGCTTGCATAGCAGCCAGCTCTTAAAACGTTTCAATACCGCTTAAAGCCTACTGTATTCCCATATTGCTCTTCCACCTACAAGAAAATTATCAACAAGGTAATTTCTGAAAATGCTTATGTCGATTAAAATGGAATAGATGGAGAAATGAGCATTTGCAAGAATAGTGTGTTCAAGAGTGAGTATAGCTCTACATATATTTGCAAACAGAGTTTCTTGAAGTTGAACTATACTTAAAATCTGTGTCGCAATAGGTTACGCGAAGATCATTTGGTGTATCTTCTAAGGCTATGCAATTCGATTCTGTCGCTAAATATTCACAGATTTCTTAAACATAAGCAGTACCAAAGAAGTCGCTAATGAACAGATGTTTATCACATAACATGTGAAAGTGGTTTTGTAAATCAAACACAAAGTACATGAAACCAAATCGCCACTGCAACATAATGCACGCCTGAGTGCTATAGAGTGGCAAAATCCACGTATAGTGGAGGTAGGTAAGTCCAATCTCACCTCTTTCGCAAAGGTTGGAGATTGCTGTGTTAAAACAATGAGCCAGAACGACACTTTGTCCTTGCTCAGACGTGCTTTAGGTTAGCTGTAGCTTACGTACACTGACGTCACGCAGCCCCAGGTACTGCACTGTGAAAGGAAAGGGCAACATGTTTCAGTTGCGTCGGTTAATGAAGGTACGTTTGGTTTGCTTACGATTCGATTCCTGACTGTTCAGAGGTGTGTAAATTAAACAGCACGCAGCTGGATTTTAGTAAACTACATAATAGTGGGTATTTTAAATATGCCACTATAACATCGTGCAGTGTTGAGGGAACTTCTTCGCGGCAAAAGTAGTTTTTTTAACAAATTGGTTTTCGCTCTTTCGCACTTAAACATATACTGTCGCAGAACATATTTAGTATCACAATAATTTACCTAAATTCCAAATACCTGTATGTAAGTTGAACATCGTGTCCCTTTTGTACTATATGATGCTGTAAATATAGGTAAGTAAACATTAAACAATTAAGATATATGCTACAGACGTATATGACGGCGGTAATTGTAGGAGAGTTGCATGTTTGTTGCGCCGATCTATACCATCGGACAGTCGCGTGCTGTCGATGGACTGCTCTTGTGTGCTAGTGAACACAGGTATCCTACACCAGTACCAGTCAGCCTCGCGGCGAACCGGAGTAGTGGTGTCCGTGATAATAACTACTGCTGACATTGCTCCGTTTGACTGGGAACCCATGTACAATTTCCGTGCTATAACCGTTTGAAAACAAGTTTACTTGGTAGGTATGAAACAGTGTAGTAACGGTAAGGGTTGCTTACGTCGGATGAGCTGATGTCATATGACGTCTGTGCTACCTCTATGCCCTGGTTCGAGCTTCATTCACGTGTATTTGCGTGTTAGAGCAACGTCATGTACGGGAACATGTGGACGAACGATTCGCACAAAGATGGTCCAATCCCATGGCCTCTACGATCACTAGATTTGGCTCCATTGAAGTTTTTCCTCTAAGCTGGAATTATGAATTTGGTTTACGAGACTTCTGTAGAGATAGAAGAATATCTGGTGGTACGACTTGTGGTCGCTAGAGGACAGATTGCAGCAGGGTTGCCAACCCGTACGATAATTATGGGGGTGTACGATAATTTCGATACCGGCGAAATATCAGTTTCACTGGTTTGTCACACCAGCGAAATGGAAGTAATTACAAATAGCGATACCACTTTTGTCGTCATAGCCTGTCTCCACCCCTCTAAGGCAACCATTTCATATCCTACTAATCCTTCTATCCTTTATCCTCTTGTTGCCAGTGTTCCCAGACCTGGTAATCTCAATGAAGAAGGCACTGTTCAGAAAATTGATGATCAATAGAAAAAACTCGGAGTAACTGATATTGTGTGTGAAATAAAGAACATGCCTGAACCTGGCAGTTTCTGGAGTGCTGTTAAACACATGTCACCTTGGTGAAAATACTGATTTCAAAGAGCTGGTGGAGTTTGTATTGATCTCGTTGCCCCACGAGAAGATGTTAAAGTTTAGCTCAACAAAAAATTTGTATAATGCTGCAAGGATTGAGGAAGATGATGAACTTTCAGATGAATAGCGCGAGAAACATGAGTACCAAAGTTGTAATGTGTACTGGTTGAGGTCATCAATCTTGTAAGTGGATACCAATACTATTACATTCTCGTAAGTGTTATACTGATATTTTTTATTGTTGTAGCATTTGGTTTATGATGTACGATAATTTTGACTTCAAATCTATAATTTTGAGTGGCCGGTACGATAAGTTTTCTTCCAAATGTTGGCAACCCTGGATTGCAGACACCAGGTGTGATAGGGCGAGTTTGTCACAATATTCAGAGGTACAATGTGTGCACCCAAGTTGGTGGTCACCACATAGAACCTTATTTTGCTATGAAAATGACAAACACAGTTTAACTTTAACTCTAAACAAATGTTTGTAAAACAATATTACGTTTCCTTTTTGTTTCTTTGTTTATTAATGAGTTGAAGTGTAGAGCAAGTGATGTATTGGGTCACGGCTAATAAATTACGTGTAAAAGTGGCCACGTTAAAACGTGTTTTCAAAACGTTGTAGCACGGAAACCGTTCGTTTCCGGACATGGGTAACAAACATTATCCATTCAGTACCCTCTACAAGTCCTAGAAGTTTGTAAGGGAAATTTTAGAGCATACTGTGTATTCCTATTGATCCAGATGCGTAAAATGTGTGAATTACGCTGTACTGTATCTATAAATGTTTTTCCAATCTTAAACACATAGTTGATTCTTAGCACTTTGTGTTCCAAATTGCTCAGCTCACATCAGAATTTTTCACAAATCAGGAAGAACAAGTACACAATTTAGCTCCTTTTACAGCTCAGTATATCAAGATTATGTGGTTGAATGGTCAGATTAACAATTAACTAAGTAATTTAACTACTAATTTTATAGCTAAGTGCCCAGGATGTGCAGTTTACAAAACTATTGACCACTAACGTTCACTGGCTAATTGCGTTATTTCTCACTGGCCTTGGGAAATCTAAAGTTGAATCATATTTGAAAAATACAATGCCAAAGACAAGATTGGAATCACTTTTCTCAACTTTACCGACTACCAATTTCAGAAAATGGTGCAGAAAATGAACCAGTGAATGGGACCTAAACACCGCGTCGCCACCTATACGTTGTGGGTAAGTCCTTCAGTGAAACACATATCAGATTTATTTCTAGCATTCTCCAATCGTTTGAATGCAACACGAATATCGGAACAGGTTAGTAATAAAATTGATAGCGTCATTTCTCTTTCTTTTACTTCCAGCAGAATATTAAGGCCCTGCAATACACTCAGGACTGGATCGATATCAAGAATATCTTGCCTTGATTGTTTACTAACACCCAAACTAATTCACACTCATAAGTTAAGAGTAAGGGAAGCAGTTTAAAGTGTGTTTTAAGAGGTAAGGAATTAAAGTACCTAAAATATCTAACCATGACGGTTTAAATAAACCGTTACAATTCCACGAGAACAAATTAGCAATGTGTTCTTAGGATTGTGACTTGCCTAAAGGATTTTGGTAAGCTCAATTCATTGGAGTGAAGTGTGAGTCTTTAATTCATTTGTGTTATTTGTGGATCAATTTGCTTCACTGCTAATAGCTTCAGGTGTGTATATTTAATCATAGAAGTGTTTCATAAACATTTAAGCTGTTTTTGTAAAGGTAAAAGCAGACTTAGAAATTCAATTCAGCGATGGGTTTCAAACCATGGGTGTTCACTTTTTGCTAATGAGGGAAAAATCAAAGACCTGTTAATGACAAATGGGCTGGGCACATGTGGGCTCCAAAATACAGATTAGTAAAGGGAGTTCGGAAAACAATAAGAGAAAGACTAGAAGATATGAATGGACGCACCTTTATGTTCACTTAGCTTTTACAAGAAATGGAACAGTAAATAAGGGAGAGCTACATCTTAAGGTTTGTGAAAGTAACGCAAAATATTGCTTGTTTTCGATTGGGAAAATAGAAATTAGGAAATTAAAGGAAGAATGTGGCCAAGGGCACATATTAAATATGTAATGATAGGGAAAATGGACGCACCTTTATGTTCACTTAGCTTTTACAAGAAATGGAACAGTAAATAAGGGAGAGCTACATCTTAAGGTTTGTGAAAGTAACGCAAAATATTGCTTGTTTTCGATTGGGAAAATAGAAATTACGAAATTAAAGGAAGAATGTGGCCAAGGGCACATATTAAATATGTAATGATAGGGAAAATGAGATTCACCTATTATTCCGATGTTCAGGTACAGAACATTGGAGAAATCAGTTGTGCTCTAGAAAATGGTAAAATAGAATAAAGAGTTAACTCTCCGTTAGGCGCACGGGTTGGAAGAACACATTAGCCTTGTGGGGTCCAGTAGGCCGTCGACACGTTTTTGAGCTGATATGCCTCAATTTAATTTTTTTCTTTTCCTTTTCATTTTTTTCTATGCTTAGCTTTATTTAGGTTAAATATACATAGTTAATTATTTAGTATTATCTTACTACATAGACCAGCTAATATATTATACGTATACAGTATACAGAATTTGTACTGTAATACATGTAAAGAAAATAAATTGCCACTTTCAAGTACACAATTGTAATGTGTATGCCTCAATTACACAGAATTATCTACCACTTCTGTATTTTCCAAAATTAAGCAACTATCAGCAATAGTTTTGAAATGTTTGTTCAAACAGAGGGGAGTGTCGCATTTAGCACATGCATGTTTAGTTTTACAGTTTTTTGTTTCTGATACAGGTTTACATAGTCTTCTTTCCAATAAGATTGGTGGTGTATTTGGGAGGTCATCTGCGGGTTATTCAAGTTTATATTTGGCAAAAGACCTTTCAAATCACCAGATAGGTTCGACAGCATTGCTCTTCTTTGTAGCTGTTGTAGCTGTAGTATTCAGTAAATGGTAAAAAATTACAATAATACATAATAATATGATGATCATGATGATAATACAACAACAATAACAATAGTAATAACAATAGTAACACCGACACTGACACTGACACTGACAATAATAATAATAATAATAATAATAATAATAATAATAATAATAATAATAATAATAATAATAATAATAATAATAATAATAATAATAATAATAATAATAATAATGATGATGATGATGATGATGATGATGATGATGATAATAATAATAATAAGGGGTAATAATTAGGGGTAGCCTAAGGTGTGCAAGATTTGGTACTCAGAAAATCATTCATTCATTCAATAAAGCTGCTGGATTCCAATAGTTAAGGTAGCTGAATTGTATTGGCATAATTAGAATTGCTGGAATAAACATTAATTATTTCCAAGGGCTTGCATGTAAGTCACACTTTGTTTTCACCTATGAAAACCACAAACTTCCTGGTACAAATGTTTTAACATACTTGTTATAGTTATATTCTCTGTTATATTCTTTATGAACATTCTAGTTGCACTCCAATAGCTTTCTTTACTTCTTCCATCCTTCCATTCTTAAAATTTGAGACACTAAAGCATGTTGAAATGCAGACTGATAACGTTCCGTATTTCCTACATAATCAGTTATTGAAAAGCAACTAACGCTGCTTAAAAAAAATCTTAATAGATTTTTCTGCCTTACTATAGAAATTCATAGCTTTTTACGTAAATAAACATTTACAATTAAATAAAATTTGGCTTTAACAAATTTCAATTTTAATAACTGAAACAAAGCTAAATAAGTATGCCAAATTTTAATCAGCTTCAAATGTATCCCCTCTCTAAACGTGGAAAAGAGGGGTTTATGTAATCAGACTTTATGATCCCATCTGTTTATTCGCAGCGCAAATTCCATTTTCAGATCAATGCTAAAACCTGGTATATTAAATTTCGCTACCGTTCATTTTTTTTAAGATGCTTAAACAGCATGCAAGTATGTTTACCATTGCATGTGTTGCTGCTAATGGTTTAAGATTTTCTCCCATCTGTTTCATTACCAGACGTGTTAGACAGGAGAATTAGCTACGCAAGTTCCCCTTGAAATGAAAAAAATATACGAATACATGGCATGCTGCAATCAAACGTGGAAGATCGATTAGTGCCACTACGTGTTGGTGATTCAAGTAGAGAAATATTAAAGACATTGTGAATACCTCCAATGCACCAATTAAATTCTGCAAAGGAAAACACAAGCAAAGAAAGAATCTAATGTAGCCGGAGCAGCCTTTAATGGTGCATTCCTGACGAGGACTTGCTGATAACTAGTGTACTATAAAATAATTAACAAATTAAGGTATGACATAATAATTAACAAACGTATATCTACTTTTTGGTTTCCGGTATGGGCCGCGTGTTATTGGCTTTTAAGAAATTAAAAATTATGTCGACGTTTCTCCGCAAAACTGTTCGGCTTCTTCAATGGGTGACTACTAAAACAATCCATCCAATTAGTCACTACCTACTCTGACTGCCCTAGCTGTCCCGTTCCATTCGTAAACCTATTGGTTCCCTCTCCTCCAATAGGAAGTCGTCCTGCTAATAGGGTCTTCCATATCATGTTGAGTGGTTTGCCTGTTTCACGGTTCAGACTGCTCTTTGCTTTAAATATTTCCATGGTTTCCCTCACTATTCGTCGAGAGAAATTGTCAGAAATTACTAAAATTTTTAATTTGCCAACATCTTGAAAAGGTTCTTGAATGAATAGAAATGACTACAATAATAGTTCTAAACTGAATTTACAACAGTCATTGCGCTACACTTCTCTGAATGACCTGTATTAAATACATGAGTTAATAGAGCTGCAATACGAATGACGAAATGACTTGTACTATGCAAGAACCTGTAATTTTGAAGTGTCACCCAACTCTTCGGGTCAGACGATCAGCTCGACCCTGTGCATTACCAAATTCAGTCTGCTGCCTCTGTGACCCCTAATCAAGGCCTGGTTATGACTGAGGAAAACCTCGAAAGAACATTGACTACCGTGCAATAGTCTCATTTCGAAAAGTATGGATATTGCTCATCTCCTGAGAATCTAGCATCTATTGGAGCTTTGAACTCACGTGGCAGTAGCATATCGGCAACATAAGTAGGTTATTTGGAACGGTTACTTTAGTTTCTGAAATAAATTCCTTTAATTCCTCCTTTTTATCCTCTACTACGTATAGCAAGTAGGGGAAGTATTGTATTCGACCCAAAAATTCGATGTCGAGATTTCACCTGAAATATAGGATGGTAGGGAAGTCATTATATCCCTTCTAATATATGCTTCATAGAAGCATTACAAACAAAAAAGTCTGATGTCCCTTATGTTCTTTGATTGGCGATTTCGAAAAAATAAATTATGTTTGATCCAACTTGTATGCGTAATTCCACGGGAATGTACGACGAAAACAGTTTGTTACTTGTAAAATGCGTAGAATAACTCATTTCTGACAAAGCCTCGGTAGTAATTATGGGACATCACAGGGTTTCAAAATAATTAAACACTACAAAAGATGGGAAGGAATACCCCAAACAGATTTTTCACACGTGCAGTAAGTCGACAACGTTGCATTGAGGTTGGTCAGGGAACTGAACTGGTTTGTGGATGCAAACAGGTCTGGTACTTTCGCTTTCGCTTTAATGTTTTGGGCGCTAACGCTTGTGATTGGCATACACTCGCGCAGTAAACACAAGCCAGGGTATTTGTGTTCTCAAGAAGCACCGATACGGTGTTTGTTCATGGACTGAGCTAGGGAAAGTGACATCCACACAATCTGCAGTGTTGCCAGCTTGTTTTCGAGAAAATTAGACTATCTCCGTAGAAAATGGTCACAGACAAAACCGTAAGATACAAAATGGGAGATCTATCACTGGTTTAAATAATTAATGTAATGACTTCCCTTCCACCCGGTGTATGCTTTGAGGCCCCCTGAACCCCCCAAAACATCTTTTTTTGGAAAAAGAGCGAAGTGTGTGTGCGTGCGTGCGTGTGTGTGTGTGTGTGTGTGTGTGTGTGTGTGTGTGTGTGTGTGTGTTGTGCGAACAGCATAACTGAAAAACGAAAACTCGGCTAAAAACCAAAGTTGGTATTTAAGTTTAATATCCTTCAAGGCTGTGACACAAAGATTTTGAAGAAAATTCCCCCATGCTAAACTATCCATTTCATGGAACATCTTTCAATAATTTTAATTTTCTCGAAAGTGGCTCTAATGATTTTTATTGAAATGCTGTAGGTTTGAGATACTTTTATGACAAATGAAATGTATATTTTAAATTCTTTCACTATAGCCCATGTAATCATCTTGTTCACTCTTGATGGCTTTTACATAGTTGGTAAAGTGTAAGAGATAGACCAAACTTTAGTATACAAAAATACAGATCTAGTTAGGATGTTTATGTCCTTTTTTTTTAATTTTTTTTATTTATTTTTTTTTTTTTTAAAATCATATTGGACATGTTGCTTGTTATTTGTGAAAGTTCCGTAATACTTATACTTTTCTCAAATGATAGTTCATTATTCTTCTTTTTGTCTCTTGGATGTATAAAGACAACGGAATTTCAAAGCCCTCATTTAGCGACCAGCCTTAAAAGATTTGACTATCACTTAAAACCTGCTGTATTCTCATTCTACCTACAAGGAAATTACCAATTAGATAATTTTAATAAATATTTTCTCGAGTAATATGAATAGAGAAAGTCATGTGAGCGCAACACATCAGCTTTTTTGTTTTTACAACTCCCTGTCTTTTTGTACATAATAAGATTTTGGGTGAAAGTAGTTTATTCACTATGCATGGCTACTTAATGAAAGCCTCGTAATGAAAGTTTTATTTTTAAAGAGCAGGAAACTTTATTACATGGAACTACATTCGAAGAAGATTTTACATCTGTAGTGCATCTTAGTTGCTTGCTGTGTTTGTTTATCTCTCGCTGGTTTTGTTCCATCTGTATTTAATACTGCTCATCCATGCTGCCGAACTCCTGAGTGTTTGTATCAAAACTTTTCGAGTGAAGAAGCTATAAAACAACTTTCCGTTTAATTTCAGACAAGCAGCATATTCCAGTGCGCCAGTATAACCTTTTGGGAAGGTAGATATTCCTTCTCATAAAGCTACAGTGATTAACTGCTTTCTAAGGAACTTGCTTGCCAATCGCTTTCTAAAGGTTCTTAAATGTTTCTCAAATACAGTTTCGCTGTCTTACAAAGTTGCAAGTTTCGTCACAGATTATGTTTGTGTTTCCGAGTGAACTGCAATAGCCAACCCATTTGCAAACTCTTTCTGAAGGGTAGAAAATATTGTAACACAACGTCAAGTCGAACTCCTGTTATTTTTCTCTCCCTTTATTGTCTTCTAAATTTTATTACAAATGCATTCTCATTGTTAACACAGTTTATCGTCCTTTCTGCAATCACAATTGCTCTTCTGATAATCTTTCTCGGTGTTTCAACGTCTTTCTCCAGTTCCCCTGTCCCTTATATCTTGACTATTGCAATACAATAACTCGACGACATATACGTACTCACTGACAGGCTGGCCAACTCACTCTCATGAACTCACGTCTACAGCTCTATCAATCACTCAACCAACTGTAAAACTGACTTTGAACTAAAGGTGCTACTCGCAAGCTCTGTTTATACTGGAGCCGGCGTCACGCGACCTCCTTTCAGAACCCTCCATACACACGTGCAATGATGACTCTTTTGTGTTTTACCGGCATCTTTCTTTATGGTTTCGTGCATATAATAATTCCCGTGTCCAAGGTCACCCGTCCCCCTCTCGTCCGTATATTGTTGTAGAACCAATGTCACACCGTCAATGCTCATTTAGTAGCCATTTCAGATAAATGCGTACAATTTAAGGCGTGTCACTCAAATGGTAGAGCTTTGATAACCAATCATTTGGTAGTCTGTTTCATCGTTTCTCTATTTAAGTGGAAGCACACGAAATTGTGATGAATAATCACAAGTGAGCTTATCGCATAATAGGTGGTGAATAACCAACTGAGTGGCCAGTTGAAAAGATAAATTCTCTTACCCACCGTAGACGTCAGAAGTGCGATGAGAGATAGCGGGTTTGTTCTGGAACCTTCTTTCTTTCCTTCACCCGAACATTCTGGAACTCCCTGTAAAATGTTAGTGGTTACATAAGCGTATGGTTGATGTTGTTTGTCTGCGACAAATGGGCAAAACAATGCATATTAATACACTTTACCATTATGTGGGTTTTCCTATTTAAGGTGCCATATTTAAATATAATTCTTTTTTCCCTGCTTACATTTTTATTTCAATTTTGCTGATTATTCTGCGCATAGATGCAGCATATATGCCCTTTGTATCTGTGTCATTGATAGAGATAAATGTGTGTATACTGTTATTTAAATAAGTGCATTCATTCATTAATCATGGGAGTTAGTGAGTGCCTTTCTGGTGAAATATTATGTGCTAATAATCCGCACGTTGTACGAGCGAGGTTGCGACGATAGCTGTGATATACAGTGAGTGCTCCTACTACGAGAGATTAGAGATGTCTTGTTTGACTCATCAGACGGTGAACCATCGTACGTCGTGCATTTTCATTACGTCTCTACATCGTGAGGAAAGTGAAGTGGTATTGAGAACTACTAGGAAATGACAGAGAACTTTGAAACTAGAGCACATTAGTGAAATGATAGTGAGGATTTAGTGTACGACGTAAAAACTGGGCAAAATCACAATAGCAAGCAAAATGAGATTTTAATGTTCTATTTTGTTGGTAGAAAAGGCTATTTTCAGTTAAGATTGTAAATTTGATTGAAACAAACAATTTAAAAACCTTTCTAAATTAAACCATAATCAGGATTATTTCTTCACCCTCGTTTACCAAATCAATTCATGGCAAACGGAGACAAGCTACAGATTTGCCAAGAGCTGACGAGACCCAAAGCTGAACTTGAATGTCCGAGACAATCAGAAGGTTTACAAACGAGAATGCGGAGAAACGCATGGCTTAGCGCGAGTAATGCACCACTTTTTATTTAACTATTACTTTAATGGAGTGCATTGATATGGCAAGTGAAAAACTAATTTAGAGCAATTTAAAAGTGGTATAGAATTTCTGCAATCTAAATATAGCAATATAAGATATCATTTCCACACCAAGTAGAAATAATATATCGAATACTAAAAGAACATTTTTATGTACTGAGCGATTTTAAGTTTATTTTTGATCGATTTTGTAATGTCTAAACATATATTTGTGCAACTGATAATTCACTTCCACGCCAAACTAGTTTTTGCAACTATCTCTCTTTTTAATTCACCCCTTCAACATATATGATGCATTTGTTAGGTAAACAATAACACATGTTGTATTAACACTCTTATACCAAATGTATTTTACTTATATATTCCCCCACTATGTATACCAACATGCATAAAAAGTGACCCATAAGCGAACGCAGCCTAGCATAACTCTCTGCCAGCGTGAGATGCCCTGCTTTTCAAGCCACTGGATAACAGGATAAATTATCTCCTGCAAAATGTTACCCAACTGCCGAAGGGTTCGCATACTACGCTACAAAAAATAATTCTTCATCCCTTCCTCTAGAAGGCCAAAATAAGTGGTACTGGTTTAGCCCAGGACTGGGCAAATGCTGCTCAGAGATCGCAGATTGCTCACGACCTGATAGATAGCTGCATGTTTAGTAGGTAAAACATTAAAACCTCTCAAAGTAACGCGCGAGTCGCCCAGGTCTGGTTGAGCCTTTCCTTGCACAGCAATCGTGCTGAAATGTTTCATTGCGGCGGTATTCAAACCACCCCCTCATTTCGCATTGATAACTTGTTTCATTGGGTCGTTTTGTGTAGCTAAATTACTCTTCGTGTCAATGAAGTAGAGAAACTTTACTGACTGGGTGGAGTCGAAGGTTGGTCACCTGAAGTTGGAAAACTTGGCTATCTAATTATATCACCAAACTACTATCACTGCTATAATAATAAACAATACAACAATTTCATGTTTAATGATTTTGAACCGTAACTCTACAGCATGCTTGGCAATATTCAGTATTCTTGAAAATATGAATATGACTGTTGAAAACTGTAATAACTTTAAATGACATTTTATGTTTCATTGCATCCGAAGTCAGCCTCCTCCTCTTCCCTTCTCTCTCTATGGGGGGGGGGGGATCTTACTTCAAGTTTGGTCAAGTAGTACCACGGGATTGCTGCATCCACTGTCCCAGATATTACGTAAAACACCACCAGAAGGGCTCTATATTATGTAACTTCGGCCGGAAGCACTTTTGATGACCAGAGACTAATACTCTCAAGTAGTTCATTAAATGTGTGCCCCAAGCCATCACAAGTCTCACTGTCCCCGGTCAAGATTTCCAACCATGACAAAGGCCTGTATCGCAGATGGAACCTGCTCCACAATGAGCTTTACCAGTGAAAGATCTATCGAGATTATGTACTAAGATACTATCTTCATTTATCTAATTAATTTGCACTATGCGGGAAAGGCAGAAAGCATGTAATAAGGATAACAAAATAAAAAATAAGAGCAGAGAAAATGTTGGATTTAACAAAATCCCTAGAGAGGAAACGGTACAGATAATGGATGCAGTGTTGTATAAAGGAACATTATTATATTAGCGTAGTGTCACAGAACAGCATTAGCTTCCTCTCAAATACTCTGACCGGTACTGCGTGCCCCTTCCAATTTTCCTCTAACTAAACCAAAACCCTATTGGCGCAATGCTTTCGTGAAGTACAATATTTAATGTTAACTCCTTTTGTGCTTCCCCTCAGGGGTCATCTCAATGGACACGGTGGAGTGGCAACCCAGAGGCACCTGAGCTACCCATTGCTTGGAGATCTATCTGCGCCATCCTGTCTCTAGGGGTTATAAACATGGAGGCCCCTTGCCAGGGCTAAGGTCAAATCCTCAATGGCGGTGAAAGTGGTAAAGGGACTTCGGAACACTGGAACTGGCGAAGAGGCAACCCGGGGTAAAAGAATGGGAACTGGTGGCTTGTAGTTACAAGTGGGAACTTTAAAGACTAAGGGAAGAAACCCTGACATAAAATAAGCAGGCCTGGATACTGAGAAGGCAACCCCTTCACCAGGCTTTGGGTGCTGAAGGTCAATAACCTACACACTCGATATTGCCTTATTATAGAAACCTCAAGAGGCCCTATGCCCCACTTAGGAGATACAGGAATATCACCATCACCTTTTCTACTTAAACACTCCATTGCCGGCACGGTAGCTCAGTCGGTAGAGTCTGGAAGCATGAATGAATGAATGTGTGTGTGAGAGAGACAGAGGAAGAGAGAGAGAGAGACGGAGAGAGATCTAATATACAAAAAAAAAAAAATCCAAAGATCCAGAACACATTGTATACAGGTTAACAATACTGTATATGGGCAATATATTCCAAATGAGCTTAGAATTTAAAGGCGGGCTATAAAAGCAAAAATGAAAAGAAACAAAGAAACAAGCTTAAGCGAGATAGCTGTGCAGTAACTTGCGCAACGTGTGGACATGGGTTCAATTCACGTCGACCTTGAGTTTTTCGTGGTTTTCCTTGATCGGAATTGAGGTGGTTTCTTATCTACAACGATTTCCATCATTACGTTTCCTTCTCACCTTACTTTGGAGGCGTATGATGGTGACGGACAGATGGCGCAGATGCTTGCTCGTAGACACTAGAGCGCCCCTTGGATAACGAGTACTTCAGTAGAGGAACTGGAGCTGTGAGGACTTCCGCGCGTGCTCTGTGGCTTATCTGTCTGCGGCCCCCCGTATTCCACCCAAAAATTCCATGTCAAGATTTCAACCGAAGGACATGCTTTGAGGACCCCTGAGCCATAAAAAGCATAACGTAAAAGAATACAAAAAAAAAAAAATGGTATTTTACATAATTGTGAGCTATTTCAATAATTCATAACAATATCTTATATTCTGTTTCGTAAGAAGAGGTAGAAAATTCAGATGTAAAAGAAGCACGATCAAACTGTTACTATGATATAAACTATATCCATGATGATCAATACAAAGATAGGAGATAAGTGTGGACGTGCAGTTCGCTGCGAGGTACTCATATATAGAGTACCCGTGTTTACCAGCAGACAACAGCAGTCCATTGACAGCAAGCAACTATTGGCTGGTATAGATAGGCAGAACATGCAAACTTTTCACAGCTTACCACTGTCATAATATGTATGCGCGACAAGACAGATAGTACATTACTCACCGATATTCGCAGTTTAGATAAATTATGCTGGTAAAAATTTTACTCCGTTAATAATCACAACTGTATATTGTTTCTTTTATATACTTCTAGTAGCCAGGAATCGAATACGAAATAAATGCAGTGTACGCTCGTTCTTCAACGGAACATAAACAAATTGCACCTTCCCTTTCCAGCGAAGTACCTTTGAAACCGTGACGTCAATATGGGCAAGCAACAACCAACCTAAAGGACAAAGTGCCGTCCTTTCAGATAAGTCATCTTCTGTTCAAAGGAAATGCAGCCACCATTCATTTAGCAGAACCAAAAATGCTGCAGAAAGCAAAAAGACCCAGGCAGCTTTTTTGTAAAGATAGCTCCAGCAGGAAGGAAACCAAACTGCAAGTAAGAATATTCCCGCTGTTGAAGTGTTGAGAAATGAAGTACGTTATAAAAGTTAGAAGGTGGCATAACTTATACATAGTTAACAGCTCCTATATTTTAATTTCATTTTATTAAGAACGCTTTAATTAGTCATTGGAAATAAAAACACCAGGGTGAAGCTACTTCATACCATCGGCCTGGGCCGGGTTTGAACCCGCTACTGTTCCCAAGGTCGCGGGTTCAAACCTGGCCCAGGCCGATGGTTTTTAAGTGTGCTTAAAAACGACAGCTCCATGTCAGTAGATTTACTGGCATTTAAAAGAACTCCTGCGGGACTAAATTCCGGCACACCGGCGACGCTGATGTGATCCTGGCAATTGACAGGGTCGTTAAACAACAAAATAATTTCTTAATTTCTTATGTATTGTAAACATTGTCAGATTTAAAGCTTGAAATGTAATTTCCTAATCGAACGATGTTGCAGTTGTCAAAAGTTTAGGTTTTCTGAAACTGACACAAGTAACAAGGAATGTCTCCAAAATAATCTTACTCCACAAAAAATTCATTTGAACATAGATTGTCTGTTTTAGCGAGATCTACATTCTTTGTAGAGTAAGAGCATATGTCTTACGCTTTACGAGTTATTCAAAAGTCGTCCAGAGTAAACAGGATACATAGACCATAGCCAGAAAATTCAAAATATACATTTCATTTGTCATAAAAATATCTCAAACATACGTCATTTTAATCAAAATCGTTAGAGCAATTTTCAAGAAAATCAAAATTTTGGAAAAATTCTCCATGCAATGGGTAGTTTAGGGCCGAGCAGTTTTCTTCAAAATCTTCGTGTCGCATCCTTGAAAGTCATTAAACTGAAATACAAACCTTGGTTTTTAAGCGATTTTCCGTTTTTGAGTTACGCTGTACACGCGCACACACACACACACACACACACACACACACACACACACACACACACACACATACATACACACTCGCGCGCGTGGACTCAGGGTCCTCAAAACATGCTTCCGGTGAATTCTTGACATCGAATTTTTGGGTGGAGTACAATACTTCCTCTACTAACTAGTATAGAAAGTTAAAAGGCTTGCTTGAATTTTACCAGAGGTTATCCAGGAAAGAATTTCCTAAACTGCAAACCTAATCATGCTCTAAATCTGTTTTGTATTTGAAAATTGTCTAACATACTGAGAATAGCAGTTCAACTCTCCAGTAAACATTGTATTTTACTTTGGATGTCACATATATTAACAGTCATAATTGTGATAAGTTCTTGTGCCCTAATACCTCTTTTTAAAGCATTATACTGTCGAAAACCAAAATTCCAGCATAAGTATTATTACTGTTTCGAGTACTTGAAGTAAGGCCCATTACTACAATAAATCCTTATAAATGAAATGCATGGAAAGCGTTTTCTCCATGAGCTATCACCAGAATACTTCCCATGTTAGATACGAGTACGTCGCTTTTGCGAAAGATTTCACCGTAGTAAACGTTAACACAGCTGTTTCTCTTGAAGCGGCGTTTCCAATCCGACATTCTGCACTATTCTAAAGGGAATACAACTGTTCAAAAACAACACTTTTTATGGCCAAATGAGTAATTTGAATATTCACTAAATGAAACAATAAGTGTTACTAAGAACAACTCATTTTTGCTAACGCGTGTTAGCGGTTTCTTTGTGTGTTTGTTTGGAAATTCACAAAAATTGTTACCTTGAAAGCCACTGGCTTGTGATACTAAAATAAATAAATGCACACGCACAAAACCTCGCGGATTATGCAATTTGTTTTGCGTTTCTGCGTATAATCGTTCCCATTAATGTATTTCACAGTGTTTTTGCAATGGCTAGGGAGTAAAACTTAAATTTAATTAGCACAGACTAGAGATTATACTTTCCACGCCTCAAATTCTGGAACAGCATTAGTTTACATCCAAAAAGGATGAAAAAATCGATGATAATTTTCGCCCCTGGCCCCTGGGAAACCTAAACTAATAGCCACTGTAATAAAATTCGCATTTTGTAATTAGCTCGATTCCGTGTGTCGTGTGTCAGAGTTTTCCCATCCCTTTTACCTCGTTTATGCAGGGTTTAGTGCACACTTTCAGGCGGCTGCATTACACATTATGATCTCATCTCGGTTTTTAATAAAACCCTTAACATTGTATACGCCGTTACCCTTAGACCATATGTCAGCTAATGCTTCTGTCTTCAATGTGTCATGTTGCAGCAAACTTCACTAAACGAAAAGATACACAGTATTGTCAATATTCTATCTACAGAAGGAAATAGGAATAGGAAGCAAAGACAAGCAATTGCAGGAACTTGGTACATTTAATTTACGGCAACTATATAAATATTAGGATGTGTTTACTAAAATACCTAAGATATGGTACAATTCACGTGGTAACAAAATGACAATCTGTTAAACCACACTCCTCACGCCAGTGTGACAAAACCGACGAAAGTCCAGTCCAGCTATTTTTTCCCACTTTATCTTGCTCCAACTGAATGCACAATAACACAGTTCTCTTTTGCTGATGTCAACACGATCTACTGTCCTTCGTTGTATCACAATTCACAACTGTTTTCTTCTCCTAACCTTAAGTCAGTTTTTGTATCTCTCAAAACTGACACAAATGTTAGTCACTCGATACTCGTTAACTCCTTGGCTACCTTTCTTCACGACGAGTACACACACAAGAACACAGTTTCACCCACGTTCATAAACGTTAAATTATTAGCCCTTCTAAAAATCTGATGATTCTTTACATTTAATTTTTGAACCTGTTTACATGTTTTCACGCCTTTGTTTGGTGTGGCGTATTAGTTTTTGATGACGTATATTCCGGGTTGCGAATTTCTTGGTGTTCTTATTTTGTAATATCTTCATATTTCATGTTCTCTACTTCGAGTCCATTTAGGGCCTTATTTGCCAATTTAAAACTACATTTTTACCTTCCTACAAAAATGAAACTAATTAGACCACTATTATGACTCTGCCACACTTGACTGATTAACAAACTGCATAACTGTAATAAGCATTAGGAATAATAGCACCTATATCCCAGCGAAGGAACAAATAAACCTGGTGGAAAGCTTTCCGTAAAATAAAACAGTTATATAAGAACTACAATACCCTCGCTAACCGGTCCGAGTAATCTAAGATAAAGAATTTCAGCTATGTAATCCTCACTAGTCTTTAGAGCGGGGGAAACCGGAGAACCAGGAGGAAACCCGCCCCAGCACCGCTTCGCCCACCATGAATCCCACGTGCGGTTGCCTGGGGACGAAGCTGGACCTCTTTGGTGAGAAGTGAATGGTCTAACCACTCGGCTACGGCGCGACCTTCAGACGAGATGAAGGAACCGCAGGTGGCCACAGCCCACAAACAAACCCGGCGACAGAGGCGCGCAGAGGTCCGTAACATTTCAAGCTAGATGACCCTGTCTCACCTGCGAGTTGCACAGAGAAGGCTTCCCTCTGTTGGAATCGGGGAGAACTGGACTCACATCAAGCAGCTCAGAAAGGGCCTAGAATCAAACGAGCAGCATCCGTGCGACCTGTCCATACTAAACGAAACTCCACAGCCCCTAACCCTATCTAAAACATATAAGGGAAAGCTAATTATAGAAAGTTAAATACTGAGTCTACACAATGCTGTTCAAGGAAATCTAACTCTTTAATAAGTTACTAAGTATTTGGTGCTGGAAATTGAAAACTTTTAGTACACTTTATTTCACTTTGGTGTAAATATGAATTCCTGTCAAACACAAGATGAGTGAACAGTCATGGCAAAGACATCGCGGCCTTATTAAGAGACACGTCCTGGTAACTATGTAACTCGGTGTGTAGATCTGTTAGCTCCTTCCCTCCGTTATCTCTGTCTCTCTGGAACAACTTCATAATGTTTCCTATGTATACAGAAACTTCCCCAACCTCACGTGCGTACACACAGACAATGTACACATTCTTATCTAATCAACGCTTTGAATCGATATTCATTGTTCCTCAGCTTACACAGCTTTTAATAAGGGAATATACGTCCCGCGTTTGAAAGGAACCTGTTAACTAAACAGCTTCATCTAAGAGGAACAAAATACTAGGAAGTTATTTTTACTAAGAAGTCACTAAAGTGCCTAGACCGCCTAACTCTCACCAAGGTGGCCCAGGTTCGATCACAGAGCAGCGTTTGTTGGATTATGGTATGCAAAGCCTAGTCTCGGCGAATTTTCTCTGGGTTCTGTGTTTTCCCGCTATTCATTGCGACAACTGTTCTATGAGGACTTTACCTTTCATCCATTTCACCCTCCATTTCATATTCTCTTCTTCCTCAGTCTCATACCAGGCTTTGGTCTGCTCCTGGACGGTAACCTGACACCAGGTATGTCCTCCATCCTCCACAAAACCGTTAAGTTATTCCACAAAAACTAATTTAAATAAGAATTTGATCGTTGTTCCACGAACGATAAAAGGAGCGAGTACTGCTGTTTATTAGGGTTTAGAAAATAATTATCAAATATGGTTATATAAATAAAATATAGATTTATCTGCCAAGGAACGGCTTTATGTAGGAAATAATTTCTGGAGCAGAAATGGGGGAAGGTAAATAGCAGAACAGTACTAAGGGTGATTTTTAGAAAGGAGGGCAGCAGTTAAAAATAATGTATGTGTTGCACTCACAAGAGTTTCTCTATTCTTGTACTAGCCATTCTTACAAGCTATTATTCCTATATATTCTTCGTGTTAGTTGAGATAAACATTTGCAGAAATTATGTTATTGTTTATTTTCTTGTAGGTGCAAGGGAAACATGGGAATAAAGTAGGCTTTAAGCGATAGTAAAATATTTTAGTGCTTTGAGATTCCGTTCTCTTTGCACGACTAACAAACAACTGAACAACGATATTTTAATTGAACAAAGGTTGTTTTTATAAATTGACCCAAATAACAAGGAATATCTTCGAATATCTCCGAAAAAATTTATTTGGACATAAGTTGTATGTTTTAGCGCAATAAACATTTTGTATAGTAAGATTTTGTCTATTTCTTACCCTTTACAAGCCATTCAAAAGTCATCCATAGTAAACAGGCCTACATAGGTTATGGCCAGAAAATTAAAAATATACATTTCATTTGTCATAAAGATATCTTAAACATATGTCATTTTAATCAAAATCTTTGAGTCATTTTCAAGAAAATAAAAGCTTTCGCAAAATTTTCCATCTAAAGGGTAGTTTAGTGTGAGGCTACTTTCTTCAAAATTTTCGTGTCGCATCCTTGAAAGACATTAAACCTAAATACCAACGTTGGTTTTTAGCAGACTTTTCGTTTTTGAGTTATGTTGCCCAGAGACTGACAGACACACAGACAGACAGATGTACAGACAGAGAGACAGACACGCGCGCGCGTACCTTTTTCTAAAGACGCTTTTTTGGATTCAGGGACCCTCAAAACATATATTTCCGGTGAAATCTCGACATCGAATTTTTGGGTGGAATATAAACACTTCCTCTACTAGTAGAAAAACTGAGCAGGATGGCTCAGGCGGTAACGTCTGTGGCCCACATTCTTGAGGTCACGGGTTCGATCCCCGTGGCCACGCACTCTGAGATGAATTTTTCCGTGGTTTCCCCATGCCACTTAGACGAACGCTGGGGTGCATTATTTCACACCACGGTTTCCTTTCCATCATTTCCTTTCATTCCATTTCTTTACCATGTTTCAGGGGATGCAGTTCCAGGCGTGTAGTGTGGGCAGTGTCGGACAGATGGCGTGGATGACTGCGTATGATAACTGCTGTTCTTGGCACTGGGTGGCGTCTGGTGGCCCTTGTCCTCAGCCACAATAGACCTGTGTAGGTCGCAGTGAGCGAAGTGTCCCCCTCTGTACCTGTACCCTTTACCCTTTTACCCTTTACTTGCAATGAAAGGAAAAACGACACTGGGTTGTTCAAAGGGAATTGTAATGCACAACATTTCTATTAGTAATACCTTAGATAGCTGTAGAGAAGTATAAAATATGTGCATAGCTGTTTTCAGTTAGAAACAGCTGCTGGGGACCAACGCAAATAAGTACATCATATCATAGCAATAAAGGAAAGGCTTAGATGTCAACTGAGTCGACCGTGTTAAATTTTTCCCAGAAGATTTTACCGGTAAAACGTAGTCCTGCTGTTGCGAGTTACAGTATAAAACCAAATTTTAGAGCAATGATTTTCGAACTTCCCTAATTTACTTGTGCCTTTCGAACGTTCTGCAGCTCCCAAATCCCCCTAAATATTTCCTTTACCAAACAAGGCAAAACATGTGCAAGGGACCTCTCTAAAACTATCAGCCTTTACGAATTAGATACTCAGTAATGGAATGTACCAATACAGGATGTATTAAATGTTTACTATGTACAAAACGTGTTCAATTTTGGTTCCCTGTTTATTCTTGTGCATTATATTTCTTTCATTCATTCATTCAGCAAAAACGGTCCAGAATAATTCAGACCCAGGAGACCCGTGCATCAAGTTATGATTTGTTGCTTCAACTCTCAAGGAGTGATGCATTCATTTACATCAGATGACATCTGGGATTATTATTTTCATTTCTACTTCCTTTATCACTAACTTCTACATCATCAGAGATACCAAGCGTGAAGTTATCTGCGCTGTCATTTTAATGAAGTCGTTTGCCAAAGCAGTACTTTGATAGAAGGCTGTGATTGTTGAACGTCATACGACAAGGCAGCAGCTGGCAAATGTTTTCGGATGGACAAGAGGGTGTACGGGAAAGAGACGAGAAATGTTCTTGTGCATTACTTGCGTCTGGTCCGCCGGGCCAGCGATGGCCTCACCAGAGTTATTTACTGTTGAGTGTGTTCCTCTGATGTGTGGTCAATGGGGAGCAAACAAGAATCTAAATAGTCAATTGTATTCTATCAAAAAAAAAAAAAAAAAAAAAAAAAAAAAATCAGCACATACTTTTCTGCATGTATTGAAAGAAGTAAGATGCCTCAGGCTGCATCGTCTATGGTCCGTATTTAGGAGGTCGTATTACCGTGACCGACCTTCTTGACCCATCGGTTTTTTCAGGGATTTCCCTGAGTCGTAAGGCAAATGCTGAAAACGAAAGTTAGAATTTCAGGGTTCCAAGTGTTGGCGGGAGTTTAGGCATACATTGCCTCTATAAGTGCTCGTCCTCCGGATCGGGGGAGGTCTCCATATCCCGGACCACCCAGGGGATATATAAGCACGCAGGGTGTAGGGGAGCCGGCTGAATCAGTCGCCATCGTGGGGTTCAAAATCTGTAGTTGTTAAGGGCCCTGCCTTATACTGTCGGCTCTCCTCCTTTCGGCCATTCTCACTCACCTCATCTCTGCCTCCCAGTGGCATAAGCACAAAAGTTTTCATTGTTTCAGGTGACAAGTTCCCCTCTCCAAAACTGTTCATAGTGTCTTAGCATATGAATCTGGTTACCCTGGGCATTTATTTATTTAGTAAACTTTCCAGCTATATTTGTTCTGCACTATAAATATAACTTGCATATAAGTATTAGCATCAATCTGTGATGGTGTAACAGAAAGGGAAACTAGAAAACTTGCGCCAGAGCATGAGAGCTCACAAGTTCTCCCAAATTCAGTTGCTTATTTAACTGAAATCCAGCGGAGCAACCCAGGCGCTACAATTCCACTTTAATGAATGCTGGAAATACCGATGACAAAATACGTTCAGAGTTACAACTTTTGAAGTTGTGAATTTAATTTCGAGTGCCTTAACCGCGGTTCTTCTTGATTAAGGAAAAGTCTGTCAGAAACAAACTTATTTACAAAATGCCCCGTCACAAGCTCGTTCGTTAGAATAAGCTGCTTGGGCCTCGCAAATTGCACAGTATTTCTGTTTGGCAGTGTTGCAAACAAGTGACTCATTCTGGAGCAAGCGCTCAAAGTTTAGTTCACTCTCTCACTCACTCTCTCTTTCTCCCTCTCTCGTTGTGTAACACTCCTGTTGGTGACCTCAGAAACTACATGCTAAACACACACACGCACGCACACGCGCGCGCGCACACACACACACACACACACACACACACACAAACACACACACACACCTAAATGTAGGGATTAAATCCTGTTTCAGCAAACGAAAAAGTTGTATGCAACCAAAATGCTGCAGATGCTATATAATCAGCACTGGCAGATATTCGAAGTTTTCTAAAATATGTATTGTTACATTAATAAACCTTTCTCGCTCATTAAGGGTATGCAAGAAAGCTTATTTTTCTATCCACGACATGAACCTTTGCAGAAGCAGTTACATTATACATTTGATTATATGCCAGGTGGCCCAATTCGTCCAACTTTGGTACATATAAATATTCCTTCGTGCGTTAAGACAATTGCAGAACGCAACGGGCAAATTCCAGTCATAGGGTGGCAGTGTACGAACTTCGTTTTGCTTATCCGTAAAGACGAGAGATGAGAGGCAGTTCCCAGCCTTAACTAGAGTGTGTAGTCCGTCATAATAGAGAACATTATAAGTTATCGAAAAGGCCTTAGAATGTTTTGCACTTTATTTTCCCGGGAAAAAACTCCTTCTGTACGTGCTGTTATTCTGCCAATGAAGCATTACGTGCCCTCGTGTATGGCATTCTACAATCTGCAATCCGTAATGTTAGACAATAGTAACATATACAGAAGTGAGTTTATTCCCTGGAAAATAAAGACCCTGTAAGTTAAGTGCAATACATCCTAAGAACTTTTCTGAGTTTATACTGTTGTTGTCTATTATCACGGACTACACAGAGTAGTTCAAGCCCGGGAACTCCCTCTCATCTCTCATCTTCGCCGATACAGAACAAAGTTTGCACACGCCACTGCCGTCCCTCTGAATGGAATTGCTCCGTTGCGTTCTGTAACTGTCTTAACGCACGGTTATGCCAAAGACGGATGATATGCACACCTGGTATACAAAGGAAATAGCGATAGTCTGTTTGAAAACGGGATGCTCTATGCCGGCCTTAAAATTCCAGAACATCACTGGAAGAAATCACTGAATGTCGACAGAATTTTAAAAGAATGACATAAGTGTCAAACAAATCTATCCATTTATAATGAATTCTCGTAAATAGCTTATGCTACAAACAATTCATTTACAATATATCGTCTGTATTGAGGAGATCTACATTTGTTGTGTGGTATGTTTTCGATTATCGCTTAACGTTTACCAGTTATATGGATTATGCAGAATTCCTTCCCAATAAAGAGGATTTCACAGAATGCTGCAAAATAATTAAAGATATACATTAGATTTTTTAAATAAATATCTTAAATATGTATAATCTTAGCCAAACTCTTTAGAGCTATTTTTGAAGAAATAAAAAATGTGAACAAATATTCCATGTGAAGCGTAATTTCACTTGGTTGGGTTTTCTTAGAGATCTTTCTATCGCATCTTTCAAACAAACATATAATATATGCGTAGCATGTGCCTTATTTATATGTTTACAATATTGCTTACACATACTTTCAACAGGATATACAAAAGCAGAGGAGTAAATCAAATTATGTGCAAGTATTCGCATTCTAGGTAAATGATCCTGATAGAAACTGTATTTCGTTACAATATATGACAATTTGCATTGTTAAGTAGTGACAAAAGAGAAACTCCTTTAGTTTTTATTAAAATTTACTTGTAATGCGACGCTCAACAACGCACAATGCAACATGTACATTTAAGAGGTAGAATCACTGAAAAATAATAATTACACGTACATATTAAAACTGAACTTTATTGTCTGTGCCATTGAAACCAAGCTACCTGCTGTTTATTTTACACATTTGTGAATTGTCAGAATCCAATCCTAAAGAAATGATATGTAAGCTCGTTCTCCAGATAGCACAAACAGTTTGACTTTCCTTTCACGGTGTAGTACCTCCAAACACACGGCCTCCGTGGCGTTAATATAGGCCAGGAACAGTCAACTTAGAACACTTTCATGCTTGGTAAAGTGGCGTCCTGTTGCATAATGTAACAAGTAAAAGTCTGATGTGTTACATTCATATTACTTTTTGTACTCACTCTTCCTATAAACGGTTATTCCTCTATCTTCTTCATGTTAGCTGAGATAAACATCCTCAGAAATTATCTTATTGTTGATTTTCTTGCAGGTGCAAAGGGATTATGAGAATACAATAGGTTTTCAGCAATAGTGAAATACTAAGCTTTGAAATCCCGTTCTCTACGCACGGCCAAGAGCTAAAAAAGTGAACAACGACCATCCGTTCGAGAAGAGTTTACTAATTGCAAAACTCACACTATAATAAGGAATATGTCCGAAACAGTTCACTCCACAAAAAAGATGCATTTTGCCATAACTTGTGTGCTCTAACAAGATCTATATTTTGTTTAATTGAAGGACTTAGTCTATCTCTTACGGTTTACCAGTTATGCAAAATTCATCATGAGTAAACAGGACTACATGCGCTATAGCCAGAAAATTCAAAATACACATTTCCTTTGCCTTAAGAATATCCTAAACATATGGTATTTTAATAAAAATCGTGAGAGCCGTTTTTGAGAAAATCAAAAGTTTCGAAAAATTTTCTATGTAAAAGGTAGTTTAGGGTGGGGCAATTTTCTTCCAAATCTTCGTGTCGCATCCTTGAAAAATATTAAACTTAAATACCAACTTTGGTTTGTAACCGACTTTTCGTTTTTGAGTTATGCTGTTCACAGACTGACAGGCGCGCGCGCGCACGCACGCACGCACGCACACACACAGACACACACACACAAACGCACACACACAACCCGGAACATTTTCTAAAACTCCTTTTTTGGATTCAGGGGGCCTCAAAACATACATTTCATGTGAAACTTTGGCAAAGAAAGTTTTGGTCGAATACAATACCTCCCCTAATTACTATACGTAGTAGAGAAAGTAAAATAGTGTATTAGTAATGTTTTGTTAGAAAGTTGAATTCCAAATCAGAAAATATTACACGTGAGGTGATAATGAATGTTCCTCATGAGAAATCAGGCAACGGCTATTGGTAAATTTTCCCTTTCTGCGTGCATGACTTGTGTCACTTTACAAAGCTTTAATGGAGCCACACGAAACATTCCAACGTTTCCTCACTACTAGCAGTGGGTGCGATTCTGCTATAAGACAAGGTAACGGAAATGAGGTAGTTGCCGGCTCTACTACCTCCTGCAAGGAAACACTAATTAATAGCCAAGGTGTAAGCAGCGCACTCGAGAACAGAACTGAAGCCTTATTCCTGGAATGATAAATTTCGTTTTCACTTTCACAACAACCTCCCAGTATTTAAATAAGTTTCCATTTCCGATTCCTGTTTCTTTCACTGCTATAGGCTGCCACAACATTGATGCACCACAAATCGTGCATTAAAGGCTTTACTGCAATTTAAGACACTTATTCATGAACAACTACGATTCATCAGTGTCTCAACATGAAGATGATAGGGCCCGAATTTTTATGACACCTCTTATTTGTATCCTGGCATGTTTTACTTCCTCTACTGGTAAGTAGGGGAAGTATTGTATTCCACCCAAAAATTCGATGGCGAGATTTCACCGGAAATACTTGTTTTGAGGCCCCTTGAATCCAAAAAAGGCATTTTTAGAAAAAGGTCCGTGTGTGTGTCTGTGTGTCAGTCAGTCTGTCAGTCTGTGGACAGCATAACTCAAAAACGAAAAGTCGGTTAAAAACCAAAGTTGGAATTTAAGTTTAATGTCTTTCAAGAATGCAACACGAAGATGTTCAAGAAAATAGCCCTACCCTAAACTACCCTTTACATGGAAAATTTTTCGAAAATTTTGATTTTCTTGAAAATGGCTGAAACGATTTTGATTAAAATGTCATATGTTTGAGATATGTATATCTTGAATTTTCTGGCTATAGCCCCTGTAGTCGTATTTACTCTGGACGACTTTTGCATAACTGGTAAACCGTTAGAGATAGACCAAATCATACTATACAAAAAATGTAGATCTTGCTAAAATACACAATTTATGTCCCCATAAATTTTCTTGTAGGGTGAACCATTTCGGAGATATTCCTTGTTATGTGTGTGAGTTTCGGAAAACTTAGAACTTTCGTGAAATGGGTAATCGTTGTTCATTTTTTTATATGTTACGTGTGCAAAGAGAACGGAATCTCAAAGCTTTAAAAGATTTGACTATCGCACAAAGCCTACTGTATTCCAATATTACCCTTGCACCTACAAGGAAATAAGCAATAAGATAATTTGTACAAATGTTTATTTTAACTAACACGAAGAAGATATATGAATAAGAATTTGTAAGAATGGCTAGTACAAAAGTAGACAAAGTCACGTGGGTGCAACACATCAGATTTGTTTCCTTGCCTAAGTTGATTAAGATGGACTTCTTAAACGTAAGCAGCACCAAAGAAGTCACTAATGAACAGATGTTTATCGTATAAGATTTGAAAGTGTTTTCGTATAGCAAACGCAACATACATATAGCCAAACCGCCACTGCAAAACAATGCACGCCTAGAGCTTAAAGAGTGTCAAAATCCGAGTGTAGTGGAAACCTCTCCTCTTTCTCCAGTGCTAAATCACTGGATATTTAGGACTCGCTCAGGGCTTGAATGTCAACTTTGAGTTGCTTAAGTTTACCATTTATAGTACATGTTACTATTACCCATGGGTATGCGGCAATTTGCGGGCAGCACATGGAGCATACAAACACGCGATCCAGGCCGGGCCATAAAAAGACCACTAGTTCTTTCACCAAAGTGTCATACATTCTGTTGCTACATTATCTGGTCATTAAATACAATCCTTTTGCATGAAAATAATGTGTACGTGATTTCTAATATAAAATACATTACAACAGAATGTCATAAGTTAGTGTGCAGTCAGTAGTTTCAGCTAAACTCCTATTTATGGTGTAACTCAAGAACTTCCCACTCAGGCTTCCAAGAGACCAGGATGGAGAATATCTCGACTGTTGCTTTGCTGAATTTCGTGTGGTGAGGAAGATGGTGTCTTGGGGAATTCTGTTCTTGCTGCCAGTGCTACTCAAATGATATACATACAATAGAATACCGGGCCACAACTATCCTATTCATACCTCACAAAGGGCTCCTGACAGGACACTGACTTAGTAACGTTCATTCGTCCACCTACATTCGAATTTCACTTTTGCAGTGGAAGGGAGAGGATAAAATGGAATGCCACAACGCAGTCGATGGTTGCCATGGACTGCTAAGATATATGGTGTCCAAAAATTGGATATAGATTTTGTAGAAGGGGAGGTAATACTTGTATGATAGAACTTTGCAGGTTTATTGTTGATGCAAACGTGGTTGGTGCTGGGGCTGAGATATGGCTCCGTGAATGCAGCTCATCACGTGCTTGGCGTTTACAGATAACCGGATATGGTGTTACGCGTCCCGGAAGGCAGCCTTTAACGTGCAGCTCAGGACGAAATTTGATCATCCATTTCATAAGTCTGGACTTATAGACAAAATAAACTCTTTTTCAACCGTTCTAGCGGACTAGGATCATTAAGAATGAGCTCCTTAGAAGTCAACCATGAACCACTGTTGACAGAATTGGAGCCATCAAGACATGCATTTCACGCAGTCCAAACTCGATACGGCGTTTATTATGGGAGCCAACCGTTCCGCTCCAGACAGTATGTAATGCATTATGTACATGATGAAGAAAATGGCACACCAGTTACAGTGCGTTGTGCGTAAATACATTCCTTTAGCTTTCCTGTTATTTATACTTTGTGTGTGGCACTTCCATTTACATTATTTTAATAAGGTTGCTGGTGTTCTAAAATGTTGCAGGAATGTTTCCCGGGCCCAATTGAGAATGCGGACATTAAAAATGGCATATATACTTATTAAAGACCATGGGAATACAGTAAACTTTGAGCGATAGTCAGATCTTTTAAAGCTTTCAAACTCAGTTCTCTTTGCACGGTTAACATATACAAAATGAATATCGATGTTCCATTTGACAGAGGTGTAAGTTCTCTAAAACTCACAAAACCAATCAGGAATATCTCCCAAATGGTTCACTTTACAAAAACTTTATTTGGACATAAATTGTGTTTTAGCAAGATCTGCATTTTGTACAGTAGGATTTGATCTATCTCTTACGGTTTATAAGTTATGAAAAAGTCATCCAGAGTAAATACGACTACAAGGGCTATAGCCATAAAATTAAAGATAAACGTTTCGTTTGCCACAAAATATCTCAAACATATGGCATTTTAATCAAAATTGTTAGAGCCATTTTAGAGAAAATGAAGATTTTAGAAAATTTCTCATTGTAAAGGGTAGTTTAATGTGTAAATCTTCGTGTCGTATCCTTGAAAGACATTAAGCTTAAATACCAACTTTGGTTTTTAACCACCTTTTCGTTTTTGAGTTATGCTGTCCACAGACTGACAGGCACACAGACACACACGGACCTTTTTCTAAAATGCTTTTTTGTTTATTCAGGGGCCTCAAAACATATATTTCCGGTGAAATCTCGACATTGGATGTTTGGATGGAATACAATACTTCCCCTACTTTACTACACGTAGTAGAGACAGCAAAAAGACCTGTTCCGCTCTAGATTGGTCCAGTATTTATTGATCCGGCAGTATCCACAGGTTAATTTTCAGCAGTATTGTTCCAGATTTTATGAAGACCATATAACCCGTCGGGAGGGAATGGGACGCTGACTACGGTCCACCTCCACTATTCAACCCCATTCGTGACCTTTGTGGTGGGCAGAGGTGGGTGACGCAGCGACCGGGCGGTAGGCCTTGTCATGGAAAGGGCTGCTGCCCCAGATTAGTAAAGAGTGCTACAAGTGTATGAACTAAAAGGAAAACAAAACAAAGGTGTTGACATAAGGGAAAATATACAAATAGTCCGCTGCTTTTGACTTTATTAATGAACCAAGGTTATAGTGTGGTATTAGAGATTTTTCAGATTCGTTTTACCTTGTAAACGAATAGGTTTAGATTAAGGGATGGTTTACCATCCATTTGTGCGGCTCCATGAACGATTACAGTAACATTTGGTGAAACAGAAAGTTTGTTATTGGCCAAATGTGCCAGAAACCTCTCCCAAAGATGTGTTCGAGTTTGTATAAAGCAATGGTAATAACATAAAGATTATTCTTGCTGTAACCAATAGACTAACACATTGCTAAGCATTTAAATGCACTTCTAGTTCCCCAAAGCAACTAGATCTGGCGAATTTCTGTGAATTACAGTAGTATGAAATAAATACACATACAATAACCTTATTAAGCAATTAGATAACTTACTAATGAATATATTTCAAGAGAACTATAATTAACTGAGTCTCCACGTAGGCTTCACTTTTCTACATCTCCAGTAACTGAAGTGATGGGCCTTTCCATCTTCTGGGGTTAAATAGAACTACAACTTACACAGGTAAAAATGAGAATTAATACTCTAAAGACACTTTCATGTTATGTAAATTGAATTGCGTCTACGCTTCTACTCGTATCCTTACATCATGTAAGTGCCATATTGACATCCAAATGTTTGATCATGGGATCTGTTGCACTTATTCATTAAGGAGGAAAATGAGTGAAATTTGTATTTTCTATGGTATTTGAGCTAGAATCTTCACTTTTAACACACAAATGTTCTGTAGTACACTGATAATGCTATTAAAGCTTCATCTTCCTTACATTAAAGGTTTTATTACAGGTTTTATTAAAAGCATGCCTTTTTCGAAAATCTATCTCTTCCTGTAACTTATAGGTTTAAAAAGCACAGTTCTACTATTCACAACCCTCCAAGTGTTCACAGTTTTAATGTTTGCCTCCTGAGATGAATAAAGAGTAATGAATATAGTAAAAATTAAAATGTTGAACCCTTTGAGGGGGTGTGTGTGTGTAGTGTTTAACGCCCGCTGTTACTACTACGGCACCACAGGCGGTGACACTGATGATACATGGAATGAAGATGGAGCACCGGTGGAATGAGATGGCGGGGGAAACTGGAGTACCCGGAGAAAACCCGCCCAGACGCCGCTTCGTCCACCACGAATACCACATGCGGGTCCCTGGGATCGAACCCGGGCCGCCTAGGTGGTAGGCGAGCGCGCTAACCGCTTGGCCACGGCGCCGCCTGAACCCTTTGAGAACTATCTCTATCTTATTACTGGGTTTGGGACATACATTTGGAATAGGTGCACTTGTAGTATACCGACTGGTACGTTGTTTATGGTGAACGAAGCAGTACTTGGGGAGGTCACTGTTTGCATGTGCGCGCGCGTGTGTGTGTGTGTTTGTCTCCCTGTGAACAGCATAACCCCCACCAAAAAAAAAAAAAAAAAAAAAAAAAAAAAAAAAAAAAAAAAAAAAAAAAAAAAAAAAAAAAGTCGGTTACAAACCAAAGTTGGTATTTAAGTCTAATATATTTCAAGGATGCGACACAAAGATTTTGAAGAAAATTTCTCCAACCTAAACTACCCTTTACATGGAAAATTTTCGATAATTTTTATTTTTTTTTCTTTCTTTATTTTTTTTATTTTATATTTTATTATTATTATTTTTTTAATTTTGTTGTTGTTTGAAAATGGCTCTAACCATTTTGATTAAAATGCCATATGTTTGGGATATTTTGATGACAAATGAAATCTATATCTTGAATTTTCTGGCTATAGCCCAATAAGTCCTATGTACTCTGGATGACTTTTGCATAATTAGTAAACCGTAAGAGATAGACCAAATCTTACTATACAGAAGATGTAGATCGTGCTAAAATACACAGTTTATGTCTCAACAATTTGTTTGTAGAATGAACCATTCCGGAGATATGCCTTGTTATTTGTGAGAGTTTTAGAGAGCTTATACTTCTAGCTATAGATATATACTAATAATCCTAGCTATAATTCTGACTTGGGCCGTGAAATCTTCCGACTACTCACAACTTATACTTCTGTCAAATGGTACATGTTTATATGTTAACCGTGCAAAGAGAAAGGAATTTAATTTGACTATCGCTCAAAGCCTACTGTATTCTCATATTCCCTTTGTACCTACAAGAAAATATGAAATAAGATAACTTCTACAAATGTTTATCTCAAGTGACAGGAAGAAAATAGAGGAATAAATGTTTGTAAGAATGGCTAGTACAAGAGTAGAGAAAGTCATGTGAGTGCAACACTTCAGATTTTTCTCAAAAATTGTGTATGTTTACCCGCTTAATAATACATATGTGATAAGTTGGTTTATCTCAGGTGTATGTTACCTGTGTTATTAGCATTTGCTCACAACCCTGCTAGCAGTCTGTAGTGCCAACATTTAGCAGAGGCTTAGAGGCAGAGTTAAGGCGAGCAAGGTGCCGATAAGTATTCTGGACTTGATCCTGTCCCTGCTGTTCACACGACAATGCAGGTACGTGGAATTGTCATTTTACAACATAGTTTGCGAAAAGGTACAGCGACTGCAACGAGACAGGCTATTTGTGCTAGCAGAGCTTTTTCCTGAAATGAGAGCTACATATGCCGTTAAAACAAACAGTGGCTTGCCTCGCATGTGTATGTCGACGCAGAGATTATCCGTCCCGCAAATAAATATATATACATTCATCACTTCTGTATACACATCCACGTCGTGGACCACTGCAATTCGTCGACTATTTTTCCAGATTTCACAGATTGTGAACTTCTGCTTTGAAAAGCTGAGAGGACTGGACAAGGTAGCATCAGAGCATACTGAGGACATTTATATATCAGATACTTCTTTCTCTCCCAACGGTAATTGCGAGGCTAACACTCGGGAGATCCTGGGATCGATTTCTGGGGCCGATCACTCTAACCATGGGTTTTTCGCGGTTTTCCCTGTTTGGCAAGAGTGGTATTGTTACTGTTCTACTACAAATTCCCCTTCCCACATTTCCTATTATGTTCCAAGTGGGCCTAAGGGCTGCGAAGTGTAGGTCGGTGTGAGGCATATGGCGCAGATGGTTGCGTATTGTTGGCCGTGCTGAGCGGCAGCCTTCTCTGAGCCACCTCAGGTAGGTCAAGTTCTTGATTCCGTCGGAGGAAGTGAGTGAGTGAGTGTGTGCGCGTGTGTGTGTGCGTGTGTGCGTGTGAGTGAGTGAGTGAGAGTCAGTGAGTGTGTGAGTGAGAGTCAGTGAGTGTGTGAGTGAGTGAGAGTGAGTGAGTAAGAGTGAGTGAGTAAGAGTGAGTGAGTGAGTAAGAGTGAGTGAGTGAGTGAGTGAGTGAGTGAGTGAGTGAGTGAGTGAGTGAGTGAGTGAGTGAGTGAGTGAGTGAGTGAGTGAGTGAGTGAGTGAGTGAGTGAGTGAGTGAGTGAGTGAGTGAGTGAGTGAGTGAGTGAGTGAGTAGGGGCCGTCGACAACGAAGCCTTTTGGTCCCTTAATCAAACCATAAAATCTAAAACACTCACAGGGTTAAAATGCGGACGCTTAAAAGAGCAGGTTAAAACACTAAACAATTACAACAGTAAAAGGTATAGAACTGGAAGGTTAAAATACCATAAAGCAAATCTTAAGAATCTAAAACTCCCTAAAACCATAATATAAGATAGATTTGTTTATCGAAGCCAATATGGGCAACGAAACGCAGCGCCTTACAGACAGCCACTGGGTCGTTGCCCAAAATTTAGGCAATTGTACAACCCAGGACAATGGACTGGCGCTCATGAGCGTCCGTCGGAGGAAAGCCTTCTCCAGTATGACTGGATAATCAATCTTGGAACTTTTAAGAGACCTCTGCGCGTCTCTCTCGGCCAGCTATTCTGCGGCTTTAGCCTCCTGCGGTTACTCCACCTCATTCATTCCTCCTGGTGATTACCACTGCAAATCGCATTTGGTTGCGGTGTGACCAACTACCTCCATTCCCTGCCATAGTGAGTGTTACCCTGTCTCATGAACCTGCACTGATGAGTTAGTCACCGGATTCTCCCTGCCCACTTATGGTCGAGATGCGGCCGAGATGAAAACTTATTACAGGCAAGCACTTCCAAAAGCGGACCGGAATGTAACACTTCGTCCATGTGCGGCCAGTGCTAGATACCTGAGCTTGCCCAAATGTGACGTCAACCTTCCTCACCGCTTTCTTCCTGGGCACTGTTGGTGGCGTACAATTCAAACGCTTGGTCTTGAAAAAGAATATACCTACATCAAATACTTATGAAATAGTAGTATTCTTAAGCTTTTTCCTTGGTATGCCATATTTGAACACGACAGAAATGGACGAAGTGTTTACAGACGATATCATGGCACTGTAAACTGAAGAGGACAAAGTCCTTCAGTTTACTGATTACATATTGTTATATTCATAAATTTTCTGCAAACTGTTTCTCCGAAAGCTGATTTTTCTCTCTACTTATATATAGTTGTGATGAGCGCTTGGATAAATAGTAAATCATTATACAGAATTAATCCTTAAAAATCATGCAAGATTTTGATTTTAAGTACAGAAAGGATTGCGATAGTTAAAATACGTCGGTATACGCTGGCGCTGAATTTCCATGCTCTTTCCACGAATCAAGAGAAACAACTGAATAGTAACAGGATTTAGAAATGACAGATGTTGAGCAATTCTAGCCGATAACAGATGTCGGAAATGGCTGATGCCACAACAAGAATTATTGAAAATAAATTTTGTGTTTTAAAGTGATCTATACACTTGTTGAGGCATACATACTCCTGTTCTTGTGGTTTTCCCTTATACAAAATTCCTTTCGAATGAAGAGAAACTCCCAGGCTATTCGTGGAAAATTCGAGATATGCCTATATTTTAACTGATTTGTAAATTACATACACATTGCACACTCTAGGATAGTCTCCTTACCGCGGTGCTAGCGATGGTACTTACCAAGCGGTAAACCTGAGTTTGATGCCCGGTATCAGCGTCGAGATTTTCGCTCGCTGGGAGACCTAATCCGGGGCACACTCACCCCCGTCAGGTCCCTTAGGGGCCAATTGAGAAGCTACTTGATTGCGAAGACCGCATAACCACCCGGAAGGGACCAGGGCGCTGACCACGCCCCACCTCCACCACACCACCCCACTCATGCCGCCTATGGTGGAGGACGCAGCGGCCGGGTGGTAGGCCTTGGCTCAGGGGTTGTTAAGGGTTGATATTCTCTCTCTCTCTCTCACTCGCATACACACAAATCCTTATTTGTACTCAGCAGACTTAAAAGCACGCATAACTTCTTGCGCAACAGCACTTTGCGGGCCATGGCTTATCGCCCTGCCGCTGCGTCCCCAACCTCTGCCACTACAGGCGTCATGAGTGGGGTGCAGAACTGGAGGGTGGGACGTGGTCAGCGCCCCGAGCCCTCCCGGCCGATTATGCGGCTTTCGCGACCTGGGGTCACTACTTCTTTATCAAGTAGCTCTTCAGATAGTCCCTCAGGGACCTAACAAGGCTGAGTGCACCCTGTGCCAGACCATCCAACGGGGAGAAAGATCTCCATTCCGGTTCTGGGAATCGAACCCGGGTCCTCCAAGCCAGAGGCAGGCGCGCTACCACTGAGCTATGGAGACGGCCAAAAGTAGATGTTAGAGCAAGCAAAATGGTTATTTAATAGTGCAATTTTTATCAAAACTCGAAGAAATTTTCCGGTTTTAGCATTGTTGAATTGTATGTAGTAATCTCTCTTAATTAGGCTATTCTACGACTAAAATATGGTAGGGATGGATTTAAAAAATAAAATATTGTAGTGTGATACAATGTATTTCTTCCACACTGTGGCCGAAGCACGGCTGCATTTGCGCCGACCGGAGCAGTTAGGACTCCTGCCAAAACAGTTGTAATAACCGCGTAAATGGCTCACACTCATAGTTACAGTTACAATTATGCACGCATACTTTACAGCAAGAGATATTGAAATGTCCTGTGTCGATATATTTCTGACATTTCAGAATTTTTATATTTACACTCGGGAGTTCAGTATCTGAAAGCCAGAAAACTTTTCACCTCATGTTATCCTTTAGTCTTTCCAATGTATGGCGTTTGTTGAATACAAATTTTTCACGCAGTCATCAGAGTCGGGTAAATTTATGTGATTGGATTTTGCAAAATGTCAATGACCCTCTCTTAATAGTCTTCTCTGGGGAAGCGTAGTTCCATTTATATCGTTATATTCTGTCATAAAATAACAGATACTGAAACACACATAAACCCTGTTTTATACACGAGGGTCCCTTGCGTGACACAAAACTTTGTGTGTGATGTGAAGCAAATACATGGAGAATAATAGGACCTATGTGTTCTTAAGTAATAATACAGAGAGGTACAAGAATGACACCACCTTTTTTTCAACAGCAACACACGCTGAATGTCAATCTCTTCTTAACAAGACTGTGCTACCACAGATGTAGCTGATAGGTTGTTAAATATAATCCCACATTTTTTTAAAAATATTTCCTGTGCTCCCCGGCGTCTGACCCTAGGTATTGCCTTGCAAGTCCTAGGGGCAATCAGGTAAAGAAGGAAGAGTTACTAATGGATTGTGGCTATCAAGATCCCCTGATTTAACTGTATGCGATTTTCATCTGTCGAGAAACTTCATTAATAAAATGCATACAAGAAAGCGCTATAAATTGGAAGTACCAAAAGAAGACATAAGGCGAGAAATTCACTCAATTTCAGATATTGAACTTTCGAGCGTCAATAAAATTTTCCTGAGAGCCGCCTTGCGGTGACCACAGTGCGAAAGAAACGCATTGGAGAAGTTCTAATTGGAATCCAGTTGAGGTGCCTGAGTTAGAAATAGAGGAGTATATTAGAGGTTATTTCAACTAATGCAGGCTCGGGTCGTAGATTTACGGTACACAAAAGAGCCATGCCTGATAAAGATACCTCTGAGCAAAGGTTAAGCTGCCATTTATTCCCAATATACCGGGTGGAAGATAATATTTCCGCCATACGTTAACCAGGTATTCCACATGGTGATTGTAACAAATATAACCAATACAATTATTGTCAATAAAGCAACGTTTCGCCGAAAAAATGGATATAAATGGTTTAGTATTTCAGTAACTGTCGCGCAAACATTGTGTGAATAATTTGGTAATGCATTTCTACCCTAATTTGAATGAACTTAGTCACAATTTATGTTAAAGTGTCATACAAAGCTTAATTTCTAAGAGATATTTCGCAACGTCATGTTAGCATTAAATTGTAACTAATTTCATTCGAATTGACATAAAAACGCATTACAGCATTGCTCACACAATATTCGTGCGACAGTAAGTGAAATAATAAACCATTTATATCCACTCATCAAGACAGATGGTTCCAAATTTTACATAGATTTTTTCGGCAAAAAGGTTTTTTATTGAACATAATAATTGTATTGGACAGGTTCGTTATACTCATCATGTAGAATAACGTATGTACACCCGGTATATAAAATGGGACGCTGAGAACCACAACAGCTCAAGAGCATCCATAAATAAATACCATTACGTGCCCTCAGTTTGCATGTAGTTTGTTACGGCACTTTAAAATATCTAAGCCGTAATGTTAGATAGTATACGGGAGTGAGATTATTCCCTGGAAAGTAAAATCCCTGTAAGTAAAGTGAAAACATTATATGAACCTTCTCGGTCGTCGAGCGAGAACCATCGTGTCGAAAGGTAGATAGCGAAGCAGTTAATGAGTGTTGAGTTTTTGTATCATCACTATCAGCTTGAGAGACATAGAAAGTGAAGAGAGACAGAAAGATGTGAGTCAAGGTTTCGAGAAGAAAACAGTTGTAGGTTGTAATATCACGAAAGGCTATAGACCATGTTAACGTCAGTAAAGGAGAACTGTGTTGTTGTGCATTCAGTTTAAGAAGAAAATAAAGGGAGGAAGAACTAATAAGACTGGACCTTTGTCATTTTGTGACTTATGTATTTCGGAATGTCCAACAAATATACATCTCTTAACATCAAACTCTATGGAGTATATATTTAATAAGGCACAAACACTATGATTAGTTATCGAAACTAAATGTTAGTGCACCAAATACACTTACATCGTACGCGGTGAGTTTTAAATATACCAGAACGCTTTTAAATAAAATAACTCAAATAGAAGCAAGTACTCCTACGTAATGTAATGATAAATCAATGCAGATATTTTAGCAATCTCGATGTTGACATTTGTGTTGTCTATTGGATCAAAGTGGAAGAGCGTATAGACTAAATAGCTGCTCAGATTATAATATATTATTTATGAATTTTACGAAACGAAGGAAGAAATTCTTGTAATTATGGATGTAATATAAATAATTCATCGCTATGAATGGAAATAACTCTCACACTTCAAAATGTTTTGGATATTAGCTTTCACGAATTCAGCATTGTATTTCAATGCTACATATCTGGGGAGCAATTAATTATTAACGAACTGAAACTGGACGTCTTTCTAATTAGTAAAATTTAATTGGGATCAATATGTTAATCAAAACGGACTTTGACATCCGGTGCGCTACAAGCTGCATTGGTTATGACAAAAATAAATATCTTCAAGTCATAAGAGTTTAAGTTTTAAGCTTACAGAGGTAATATTCTATATCTAATATTAATAGTGTCACAATAATTGCCATTTTTTAACAATTCCTACTAATGACGGGAACTAGCAATTGAGTTCAGAGAAAACACGGTAGCAGTTTGATGTAACCAACATATGAAAATGAAAGAGCATAATGTGGAGTTAGAAATTTGTATTCAAAAGCACTACAGCTCTATGTTGTACTAAAACATGACAAGAATGTCATGGACATTTATTCCAATAATAACTTAGAAGAATAAGAACGGCAGATGAAATTACAAGGATTATTTCACTCATATATAACTTGGTTAAAATCAACCAATCATGTGCATAAGAATTTCTCACTTCAACGAATGAAATTCGCGAAAAATGTGTCATATTTCATTATCACCTCCTCTGTTGTGATCAAGTTAGAGAATCTAGCTGCCCTGTTCTACAGATGCACAACAGCTTACGTAATTTGAATCAGCAGAACCGCTATTCGAGGGTGAAAAATTGTTGACTTTCACTTCGGTGAACCATCTAATGCTGAAATATGTGAAATTATTCGAAGAGGGAAACCACAGAAAATACGTTTGGAATCAGTTTGAAAAGCTTTGTATTTAACGAAATTAGAAATTAGCAGCACACTCCAATTTCTGATATTGCCAACAAATTAAAATATTGAAGGGTCAATATGATAATCTTGTAGGCCGCGGACGTATGTGTGTCTGCTACGTGTTTCGCTTAAGAGATTACAACCAACAATGTAGCACTTCAATAACATTCCTGGGGTAGTCTTAATAAATGCAACTCATGATAGTAACATTCTCGAGACAGATCGTGACTCGAGAGTTTATCGATAATTTGATAATCACTCAAGGCATTATCTATGATAATGTAACAAAAAGAGATAGTTCGCTCTTCTAGACCAAAAGTGGATCATTTTGGCTACCACCCCCTTGGAGGAATAGATGATGTGACGGAATCACAGGAGACGGATATCACCAGAGGTCCCTATCGATACCAGTTTCAAGGCTCAATCACATCGGCCTACTCAGAAAAGGCTTCTCTCCGGTGGAGTCGCGGGGAACTAGCCCTACCTTAGGCGGCTTCAAGCAGGAAGAGCCAGGGTGAACTTTCCAATCAGCTTACACTGCCTCGTGTTCATCTCAACCATGGGAGGGGAATAAGGGAAAAGGAAATTCTGATAGAAAATGAACCATATCAGCATTCTGTCTACTAACCAATTAACAAAACTAAGGATATTAAAACACCATCTATTCATAAGCTTCAGATCTATAATAAACTGCTTAAATGTACATCAACATTGACACTGCTTTGAAGTCTACATCGTGGAACTGACAGAAACATAGGTATACCGAAAAAAGACCCGGGTGCAAAACGTTTCTGTATGTAAAACGTCGACATATTAAAATGTTCCCCAGTGGTTATACGACACCAGTTTCTCAATCTATAATTTTGAACACAACTGGATTAACCTTAAATTCGAAATAGTAAGTGTGCAGAATCTAAACTTTTTGTATAATGTAGTGTTGTTCTGTGGAAGCCAAACATTTTCCAAGTAACAATTCAGACAAAAAGGTTATAAATAACATTGTTATTGAATATCGAAAGGGTGATGTTTAGAAAATGTAACCCATTCAAAACATTGTGAACTTCAATCAACTTATTTTAACTGTTTGCCTTTCCTTCCAGCTTCACAGAGGAGTAACATGCATTAGCTTTCTACGAAACAAGCCAATCAGACCCCAGGTGGTTTAGCTAATGTTATCTGTCCTTAGGTTTATTAATAACTATGAGTGGTGCACTGAGCTTATACTGAGCCCCTTCCTAGGGAAAACTATTTCATTTCTCGTGCTTATTGCACTCATCTGTGAATGGTTTTATGTTAATTACGTTCATATTCTAAATAAATGTTTCTTTTTAAAATTTCGCAGACATAGCGGAATGCATTCGGATGCAAAGGTCAAGGGAACAACATTTTCTGTGAAATGTCTCGATCTATCCACCAGTGCTGGAATTTGGAGATATAATGATTTAACAGATGAAAAGACGATAGCATGTTATAATAGGCAATGCAGCTATCTTTGCCATTAGCAGTGTTTCGTGGCGTAGTGCAATTGTTGAAGAGGAAGATTAATAGTTTTATAAATAAATGATAGGAAGATTAAATAACTGCAATAAGCAATTCCCTGGTGTTGAAGCATAAAATAATAATCTCATACTACAGTCATTAGCTAGGCAATGTAAAAGTTTGTCAGTGGTTTGGGGTCATTAGTGAGGCGATTTAAGAGTTGAGGAAAAGGTAATTAGATGAGAGCTTACCGCTTAGACCCCAGGAAAACAGTTATTCAAGATTTAGGGAGTTGCAGAAATACACTAGGAAAAATTCTGAAGGTGATCTAAATTCCTGGCACTGTGCAAATCAGAGCAAAACTTGCGTTTCAGTAGGAATTAGCAGCTTGAGAATTGGGCAACGTTATTTCGGAGTGATGCTTTTAGGTGGGACTCAGGTTAACAAAAGAGTGTCCTTCCCTTCGTCTGTTACAAACAATGTTTAATGTGATTGATTATCAGCAATCACAGTACCTGAAGACCGAGCTCGGATTCCATAGATTTGGCAGTCACCGGCGGGCAACCTTCAGCTTAGCATTTCTGTGATACGTGCAAACGTATGCTTCGCATACAGTTATTTACGTCAGAAATTAGCAGATACAATTCATTAGTTACAACTTTAAATGATGGTATACCGAAACAGCAATTTACTTCAAATATTAGCTAGTTTTATCTCTTTCGGGCTTATAGCCAATGTAGATACCGACGTTTCGCCAAGTACTGCGCCTGGCATCTTCAGGGTAAGATGATCCGATATCTGCGCTGGTCAGAGTTTGAATGCAGAGGAAACGACCGTAGGCGCTCTTATTTAGTGGGGCGGACGGGGCATTGTTGCGCTGACTAAGGCGGTGATTGGCTCGCATCAGTGTGCAGGCGGGGTTTTATTACATCCGTTGTGTGTGTCTAAAATGAATGTGGAATATCTTTCCACATTCAAACTCTGACCAGCGCAGACAACGGATCATCTTGAAAAAAGAGTCTCAAATTCACCACTGGTACATTCATCGCAGAAACAGATCAGAGGTCACCATTGTCATCAATGGGTGCAACAAAGACCAAGAACTAATTTTACGATTTCGTTAGTGATATGTGTTACATGTTCTCAACAAATTTAAGTTAGAATCTCCCTTTAAACAGTTAAGGAAGAATAATCGAATTAAAATATTTTTGTCCAATAATATACAGATTAAGTACAGATATTTGCAATGGTAATTAGGACAGGGTAAAGAACTGGGCACTATATAAGGGGACCCAGAAGTCAGTTAGACAGACATTTTCGAAGCGTTCAGTTGACAGTGACAGTGAACCGTGCAGTGCAGTTCAGTAAGTTGTGATCCGGTAGTGACAGTTCAATTGTGATTCAATTTGACAGACAGGTTATGTTGTTCTGAGTTTGTTCAACAGTGACTTAAGTGTAATCTTAACGCTAGTGTAACCTCTTAGAAGACAAATGAAGTGAGATTAGTACTAACTGCTGCTCTCATTTGTTACAGTATTTTGTCAGTTGTAACCATCTATTTAGTTGGCGCTACAACCCGTTGTGGGTTTTGGCCTCCTTCACAATTCTCCTCCAATCATCTCGATCCTGTACTTTCCCCTTCTAGCCTCTTATTCCCATTTTTTTCATGTCCTGTTCCAAATCTAGAATTATATAAATGTGTTGTATCAGGTGGCCCAACTCATCCGTCTTTGGCATAAGTAGAGATCCCCACGTAGGTTAAAACGCAGAACGCAGAACGCAACGGGGCAATTCCTATGAAGCAGGTGCCAGTGGCGTGAGCGAACTTCGTTCTGCAAATCATAGAAGACGAGCGATGAGAGGCACTTCCAAGGCTTGAACTAGCGTGTGTAGTCTGTGATAACAGTACAAACAACTTTAAAGTTCTTACAGTGTCTTCTACTTTACTTAGGGACTTTATTTTCCAGGGAATAATGCACTCCTATATATCGCCGATGTGCATAACGGAATAATCACTGCCAAATTGACTGACTGCTACGGACAGCTGTTCAACTTGTCTCACATTCTACCTGGTGAGAGGATTCTGTGGCAAACAAGCTAATTTTCGGTGGCATCTAAACTTCCGAATTTACCATTATCAACTGCCTATCCATGGGTGAATCCACACGAAAATCTGGAGCAGACTTTCTCCGGCGACAACCCTTTAATCTAACTCAACGCCAGACATAACCTAACTTCCGCAAGACTGTGCTAGTGATAATCGATTTCGTTATGTTTTCTTAGAGAAGCAAAGTACAGAAACTCCGGGTTTGTAATTAAGAACGTGACACGAAAACGTCATTGCTTAATTACGAACTATTATGAATATTTTCTAAACGTATGCCCTACTTTGGAAGTATTAATTCCGCGAACTCATTCCACGCCCTTTAATAGCACTGCGCTACACAGAGAGTACTTTATTTTTCATTAAAGATCGAAAATCAATTATTAAGCGCATGTATAGCTTGTTCAGCGTTCCGTGCATTCGATTGGCTTAGCGAGGCTACAATAATGGGATTTCATTCTCTTTTGATCTCTATAACATGAAGGATATGCCTTGCTTTAGACTTTAAAAACCGACGAATATTAGATATAAGATCAAATGACCATAACGACCTCTTCTCTCTTTTGCTTTACAGTTCTGTGAACAAATGCCATAAGAATGCTGCACCTACAAAGGGCAATTTGTATTTATGATGCACAATTTGCGTTATATCACGTGTAGTTATGAAACTGAAATTATTAGTTATTGTCCTATAAAAGGCATAGTCCGTGTATATGAAACTAATTGTGTGTTGTGAACTAGCTACTACGAGTTTTAAAGTAATGAATGGTACGTAAGCACAAGTGTAAATAATTCTTTTTTTTTCATATTCCTCCCTATGTTAATTACCGAGGAACACTATAAAATTATTGGCTTGCCCTTTTCCAAAGTGCAAAAAATGTTGCTCACTAATCAAATCACATCTATTACCTGACCTCCTGCATTGCTAGATCTCAGCGCCTGATGCCCCAGAAGCCAAAAAGCGCAATAAACCTCAATATCTCAGAAACGACACACTAATTTTCTTCATAGTGTGACGCCGGTCAACCGCAGCGGCAACACAACAAAGGCTCGGGGCCGGTCTTGCCTCGCGCGGCTGTTTCTGAACACGCGATAACAATGAGCGTAGCACGTCAAAGGGATTTTCGAGATTATTCGATAAGTGTTAGACGGCTGGCGTATTGATAGCAATTCTTAGTTTGACCACAATGACAGAAGTCCAAGTATTTTTCTGACTGTACTCTCTTCTAACTGAATTTATAACACACGGTTCTACAGCTCACAACAGCTTTCATCTCGTAACTTGACTCGCCCTTTTCTGCCTTTCTTCTCTTTCTCTCAAACACCTGACTTTGATGACACACTCGTTAACCATTTCGCTATCTTCCTTTCGACGCGACATAGAGAACTGATACCAGCTGGGTGGAGGCCAAAGTTGGCTAACTGAAAATAAAAACCCAATGGAGGGAAAGAACTTAAAAAATTGGGATTAAAACTTCGCAGGTATATTCTTTAAGGTATGGTGCATCTTTTGCAATAAAAATCCAAAAGTCGATTTTATGACCAAACAGTCTAAAATATCACTTCGGTGCTGCCTTCAATCTATGAAAAGTAGTAACTTGAAATGCAGTCCATAAGCCAAAGACCATTACTATCTACACCGTTACAAGGTGTTACTCCCTGTATGCCAGTAGTGTTAAAGTGTACAGAGGAGTGCATTCTAGAAAACCTTTATTACTTTCATCTCTGGGCTATAGAGCTACCGACGCAGGTCTACCTCCTAGCGGCGCCCCTCGACAACACACTAGCTGTCAAATTAAGCCCCAGTGAAATGAACTCTTCACGCAACATTGCAGAGGGTGGCTGTCTTGGAATAATTTCATATCCTCCAACAGCCTCACTGCGGCTACATCCCTCGCTCCCATAAACTTACGGTTTCAAAACAGGGCGCAATTTTCCCTGCATTAAATTTTAACACACTAAATTAACAAGGATGCAAATTCGCAGCAATGCCCCTCAGCATTCTGAAAGCTCCCCAAAGCATATATTATCCCAGCTTAGGAGTAGGTAAGGGTAGATTTAATTGTAATAAATAGCTTTATATTTTTTGTCATACTCGGCATTTAATCACACCTAATTACTTGTGTACTCTAATATCTCCAAGTTACCGAGCGATTTTAAAACACTATTTGCCAGAAAACTGCAGGATACTATACATTCTTTTTGTTAATCTGTTTTCCTGTTTGAGGATTTCGCACACATAAACCTTACGTGGTGTTTGGAAACTTAGATACACGTGGCCGTGTACTTTTAGTCAAATCTATGGCAATAACAATAACCGGCAAAAGAAGTGGACAGCTCGCACCTCGATCCCACGTGGATTTCTGTGCTTACCACCCCTAGGCAGAACGGATGAGGTGAAGGAACCGCAGGAAGTTATAGGTTGCAACCTCGGCAACCGAGAGCGACGCCTAGCTTCGTATAGTTATGTTCTGGCCTTATGAACTCTGAAAGGAATGCGTTCACTGCACGTACACACGCGTACAGATGAGGTGACGTAATGATATCCGAGACAGATAGAAACGCTGGGAAGATAACATGCAGCCTATGTTAATACACAAGCGGCCGTGCCAATTCTGCACTGAACCAGTTCTGCATCTTGCTACGCAAGTAGGCTACGTAACTTTCTACAGATTACTCACTCGCTGGGTAAGATGACAACTTTTCCCCTCTCTCCCCACACCTCACCCCGCGGAGGTCACGAGCCCAGAACACATCCATAACCATTTCAAGCTTACAGACCCGGTCGCACCAATGGGCTGCTCGGGGAAGGTTTGGCTGTGGCGTAAACAAGAAGAACTAGAACCACCGGGGACTGCTAAGAGAAGGCTGCCATATGACAGGACCGAGAACAACTATCCAACCAGCAAGCCTCTGTATGACACTAATCTGCATAGCCCTGAAGCCTATCTGCAACATTAAAGGAGAAGCGGAATGATAGGAAATGAGGGAAAGGCAATTGTGGTAGAAGGGAACTCGCCTCAGAAATCACCTTGCCATTCATGTAGTAGCCAGAAAACCTCCTAGTCAAAGTGACCAGAGTATAAAAGTGCTACGCACCAAATTTCGCAAAATTTATTCCTGGCATTCAGCACATACTAGTGGGTGGTTTAGTATGCTCTATTAATATGCACAGGACTTAACCAACATCACATTGTGTAAAGTGAACAAATATGGGACATTTCCTCGCCAAGTAGAGCCACAGGAATCTTCGTCCAAGTAAACAATGAACAATTTAAGTGAATGTGTAAATTCCCATGATGTCGGCATACATGTCCGCGCTTGACACTAACATGGCTGGAGAAGAATTTATTGCGGCAAAAAAATGTTTGCCGTTTCTACAAACATTGCCGGCAGTGGGTATAGGTTTCGTTTCGTACTCTCTCCACCGTTTAAACCAGCATTTTATAATACAGGTCCGGTAAAAATGTATACACACTTTTAACAGACAGTATTTGGTATGTGCTTTGCATTGAAATATCTGTAAAATACGTAGTATGGGATTCTATCAATAGATATCATTACCGGTATGACTAACATATGAAGAATGATATTGAAGAACGGAGGATCAATTTAAGGTAGCGATGCAACTATGAAATCATCTAGGAAGTTGGGCATGTACCGAGGATGAGCTTTCAACACAACCTCCAATATGCTTGCTGTGTTTGATGACACCTTTGAGAGTCAGTCTGACTGGCTCAGTTGGTTAGACGCTGGCCTACTGATCCCAAGGTTGCGGGTTCAAGGGCACTGGGAGGTCGATTGTCTTAAAAAATCGATTTTTTGTTTTTAATGTTAAAAAAATATATAACTCTTCAGCTTTAAAATTATATATATATTTATAACATAGGTATAGTGTTATTTGTTATAATGATGGTTGCAGTGGTAGACTTACAGTGATGGAAAAAACGGGTATAAAAGTTAGAATATGAAGGAACCCTGTATAAAAAAATATATATGTCGGCTCTCAGAGGCAAAAAGGGCAGTTAACTTGCTTGAAAATAAAGCTAGAACTAAGAAAAGGAAAAGAAAAGATGAGGAAAGCCTAAGTGAGCAGGAATATGGAGCAGGCATTCTGAAAGTATGTGTAATTTGAAAAGAATGGTACTTCAGCTTTGATCGCAATTTCCCGAAACCTTGATTTTTCACACTACAGGTACACATTTCCCAAAAACTATAAGGGATATTGATATAAAATTCTTAGTGCTTATTTATCCAGATTTGTTGAGTACAGCCGGTTAAAGCTTTTGTGAATTAGAGCTATAATGTGGAGAAAAAATGTTAATGCTTAAAAATATTACCACATTTTTCCTATATAGAATTAAATAATTTTTTATGTGTAAAATACAAACTACATAGGATTTATGTTTAACCGACGATGTCAAGCTATGCTTTATGTGATTCAGATAAAAATTTGGTGCCTGTGGCTTCAAAATCCTACAAGAAAAGTGTACCTGAAGTATGAGGTATTAAACTTTTTTTCAGGATACATAGAGTGCTTTATGCCCCTTTTGCATGGAATTCTCTGAATGTATTTAATTATTATGTAGTAGTTAAATGTACAAATGCTTGAACTATAATCACACCAAATTTCAATTTATTCTAAACATTAGTAGCTGCTATATTTAAATTTTAAATATTGGTGTAAGTTAACCTCGTGGTGTTAAAAATAACCTCCCAGTGCCCTCAAATCCAGCTCAGACCGTTGGTTTCTAAGTGTGATTAAAAACGACAGCTCCATGTCAGTAGATTTACTGGCATGTAAAAGGACTCCTGCGGGACAAAATTCCGGCACACCGGCGACGCTGATGTGATCCTGGCAATTGACAGCGTCCTTAAACAAGACAACAGTTTTAGAAAGACACCTTTGAGACGGATAGCACCGTTTGTGTACAGACGCAGATCTGGTAAAGCTTGGGCCCCAGTTTTAGAAACGTTTGCAATATCCTATTAGAAGTCTGGCACACAACAACTCAGTTCAAATAATAACACAGTGAATCGCCATAACTGTATCCACTGGGCACTATAAAATCCATACGTTACTCCAGGTAAGGCAGTCGAGCTACCGGGATGAAATGCTCAGATTGTATTACTTCCCTGTTCCCAAAGAACCTACTGGACCGTTAACAGCACCGCTTATTAAAAGCCAGCGTTGCATTACTTCTGTTTTCAATGAAGCTACTGGTCTGTGTTAACAACACCGCAAATAAAGCTCCGGTATTGTATTGCTACTTCTCTGTTCTTATCTCCACCAGGAGGCAGGGTTAACTGCATGGCCACTATCGCTCAAGTATTTCATAACTTTTCTTTCAGCAGGATGAACTTGTAGCGCGCCTCCGCTCTCTTAGCAACGGCAGCTCAGTCGGTGCGGTACTCCACATCGTATGTACAGCCGGCTTCAAATGTTTTCCGAGTCACATGCTCCTAGCCGCGGGGGGAAGCCAGGATAGCTTATCTATTAGTTATGCCAAGTGGTCTCAAAGGTCGACTTGCCAGTTCATACCTGTTTACAACTGTGAGGGGCGTAATGTGTTTGTAATTCCAAAGAGAATATCATTCCAACCTTTCTCTTACACATGCTCGTAAGAAAATAATCTCAATGTAAGAAAAACAACATTAACATTATAAATCCAGAACGAACTCACAGCGAGGACAAACTAAATACTCAGCATTAGAGGCGTCATATCACTCTTTAATCAAATTAAATTTAAAGTGTTTTAAACCACTTAGTATATTGAAGCTATTCATGGAGATACAGGCATGCGCGCTGTAAAATTTGCAAATTGGTTTTATTATTATCATTATCATCATCATCATCATCATCATCATTATCATCATTAATATTATAATTACCGCCACCGCCACCGCCACCGCCACCGCCACCGCCACCGCCACCGCCACCGCCACCGCCACCGCCACCGCCACCGCCACCGCCACCGCCACCGCCACCGCCACCGCCACCGCCACCGCCACCGCCACCGCCACCGCCACCGCCACCGCCACCGCCACCACCGCCGCCGCCGCCGCCACCACCGCCGCCGCCGCCGCCACCACCACCACCACCACCACCGCCGCCACCACCACCACTATTAGCATTATTATTATTATTATTATTGTTATTATTGTACGCTACGCCATCGTCGGTATAAAAGCTTGCGATGCGCGTGACGGCGGGCAGTTTTTTATTTTATTTCCTTTTTTTAATTCTTTTGCTAAGTTTTTAGCTTTCGTGTGTGTGTCAGTTGCGTGTGTACAGTCGTGAGAAGTACTGCCGTCGAAAGGAAGATAGCGAAGCTGTTAATGAGTGCTGAGATTTGTATCGTCAGAGTCAGTTTGTTTGAGAGGCGCAGAAAGTGAAGACAGACAGAAAGATGTGAGGCAAGGTTACGAAAAATAAGAGGTTGAGTGACTGTATTATTAGAGTTGGTCTGTGAGAGACAGAGAAAGTTAAGAAAGACAAAGGAGTGAGTGGAGTTTACGAGAAGAAAACAGTTGAGAGTTGTAGTATCATGAAGGAGTGAAGACTGTTAACGTCAGTAAAAGCGAATTGTGTTGTTGTGTATTCAGTGAGAAGAAAATAAAGTGACAGAACAAATACTTGGACTAGATTTTATCATTTTGTAACAGTATTTATATAGAAATTGGCGAAGAGGAAGGATCCAAAGAATACTATTGTTACTGTTTTTCTAGGTGATGTATCAAAATTATGTCGTGTATTTTAAGTAATACGAAGCTACGAGCTACTCCTATAATACTATTGCATATAGTTTCTATCAGCGCTGAAAAGGGTGCATAGTTTTATAGTTTTGACGCATGCGCATTAGCTGACGGGGTCTATTTAAAGGACAGTGACGAAATTATGGATGCAAACGTAATACGTAGAAGCGTTATTAATCTTTGCCCGTCCGCCAAAATATAGCAACAGTTAATCTGTCGAAATGGGTCCGATTACCTTCCGCACAATGCACTGAGTGCAAATGCATAATCTAATGTTAATGTTATTGCTGCAAGAGAGTCGCATCTGACTCCCAGCAGAAGTACAGACTTTAGCAGCGAGGCAGATCTCTGGGTCATGGGCGTGAACCAATCAGAGCATCGCGATATCCATCAGACCTGAGGCAGGGAAGTGCGCTACTTCTAATCACGAGGTTAATTATTCTTTTAATTTGGTTAGTGCTAAAAGTTGCTAGGTTGAGCTAAAATCGCTGCAGCTATCATATCCGACATAAAAACGCACTTCTTCTGAGCTCTTTTCTGGCAAACATGTCTTCAAGATCTTGTTGTTGGCTAATGCTGTATTTCTGACAATGCAGTCATTAGTCCACTTGCTCTGCAATTATTTTCGCTGATGAATGCCCCGCTAGAAAGGGCCGGGCATTTGAAGTGGTCTTGGTTCATTTTCTCTTGCAGATCACATAGAGGATAGAGTGGTGAAGAATATGTCCCAATTATGTTCAAATGTTTTTTCTAGAGAATCATGTCCCGTAATCAACCTGAAGGTTGGAACTGGCGTTTTTCGAGGATACTCAGGAATGACTGTTGGGATGTTTGGTAGTTCCCATCTTTTGTTTTTTTGAGTTTTCATAGAAATACTTTGCAATAATTTTTTTTTTTTTGAATTCAGAGTTGACTAATATTTTAGCTGCATGAAGTGGTAGACTTCCTATAGATTTATGTACACTGCTGGTACTCTTTTTTGCAAGGAAGTCAGCTTTGTCATTACCACTCAGTCTACAGTGAGCTAGCATCCATTGGAAGACAAGGTGCTTTTGAAGTTCTGTTAGGTGAGTAAGGACTTTCCAACATTCTATAATTGTTTGGCTTTTTGGTGACAACTTGGAACTAATTGCTATAATTGCCGCGCTGGAATCTGAGAGAATAACTACTTGATGAAAATGTGAGGTTCTGTACAAAATATATTGGAGGACTATTCTAATTGCTTCAATTTCTCCATCGGAGCTTGCAGCTCCATAACCTAAAGATTTATAAGAGGAAGAGAGATGACACGGAGCTCCAGCCCCTTCCCCATCTTGGCTTGATATCACTGATCCCTCAGTATAAATATGGAGCCATTCGTGTTCTGGAAATCTAGTATGGATTGTCTCTAATGCCAATAATTTTAGAACACTAGTTGGAGTATCACTTTTCTTAACTTCTTCTGTCATGTGTAAATAATATGCAATGTTAAATGTTTGTGTCGGATTGACTTTATATAAATGCACATTAAAATCGATAGCAGTCTACTAAGAGGTCGTTCTATGGCTCGGCCACAATCGCGCGATTTAGTTACGTTATAGTGACCATTAGCAGTGTGACATGTTCAAGTCAGTACTTATCGACGACTGTGAAAATCAGCTGTCAGTTACCATCTTCTGTTCGTGTGGTAAAGACTAGAGTTCGTATTTCAAACATGTGTTGTGTGCGATTTACTTTCGAGTATTATTATTAACGTTGCCATTCTTGTTTTGCTATCAGTTCACTGAAATGCCTGCCGAAACATTCATACATGAACAAAATTTTTATGAAACTACATATGTATAAACCAATTGATGTAAAGAGAGAATTTCAAGAGACATTTAATAGTATTCCAGTTCCAAACAGAGATACTGTCACGTGGCTAGTTAACAAGCTTACTGTGGAAATTGGGGCAGTATTTGAGAGTTCTCCTAAGAAGTGTCTAAGACATGTTGACAGCAAGAGGGCTTCACAAAAGCCTCTGTTCAAGCAACGGCTAAACGTTTAAAATTGAAGTCTTGCAGGATGACTATCGTTCATGAATTACAACCTCCTGACAACGAGGATGCCAGAAGTGTGTCAAGGAGTATGCAACGTGGAAGTTTTAGATTGGGAAATCTCAGTGAGCAGACCCCGCAATTTCCCCAGAGAATCTCTATCTTATTAATGATCTTCATATGTATTTAACAGCCGAGCCAAAAAAAAAAAAAAGGTAATGCACCTTCTGGAAGAAACCTCAAACCAAACGATATATAACATTATGCATTAAAATATGCAAATATGTATAAGCAAATGTGTGTGGAAATTTGCTGCAGTAAAGCGCAACATAGCAGATATCACAGTTTAAAAAAGTTCTGCTAAATCTATTGTTGTACGCAGTAAATAGAAGTTTGCGAAGAGACATGGTTTCTATCTTCCCAATTATCACATTATGACTCTATACAGCTTTTGTATTGGACGAAGCGGTGTCAGGACGGGTTTTCTCCGGGTTCTCCAGTTTCCTCTGCCACTCATTCTACCAATTACTCCATCATCACCTTTAAAATCATCGATTTCGCCTACATTTCGTATAATCTTCTTCCTTACTATCATACCTGGTGCTTGGCTGACCACCTGATTCCAAGTCTTCACTCTGCCCGGTCCATAGGTTTTTCCGCTCCTCGACAGGTGTCTGACTCTAGGCACTGGTTTTGTAAGTTCTAGAGTAGGGTAATCAGGTAAAGAACAAGAAGACCTTATCCAGTTTTCTTCTCGCTGTCACTTCATTAAATTGATCTAGTTCAGAAACGCGTTCACCAAGTCACTAACTGGCGTAGCCTCTGGACTTTTTGAGGGAGTTCTAGAATGTTCGGGAGGCGATTCCCTTAACTCTCAATAAGGCTTCTGGTGTTTACTTTGCCTTACATCTAGTCAGCTGGTCGGCAGAGCCCTCTACCGATAACTGAGGCCCATAGTCGCGTCACAATGCATGTCGTATTTGTCCGTTTATGGACGCCTGGTGCGCCGCCCAGCCTTGTGAAGTTAGAGACCAAATGAGAAACTAGCGGACGTTTTCAAAATCAGAAGCGGGGAAACCACGTGTCATTGCACAGGACGGCAGAGCATGTAGCGGCGTGCAATCAGCCTGGCTGTAATACTTTGCTTCTGCAGATTACAATTGCAAGTTAATGAGGCTTGCACACGCTTTTTGCTTTCAGTATGCATTGCTACAAATAACATAGAATTCCGGATTAGAAAAAAATTAAAATAAATAAAGGTTTGTCTTTGTCGTTATATTTCAGGTATCAAATTCAAGTTACAATTTTTCAGGATATAATTGAACTATTACTATGCAACAAACGACATTCTTAATGCTACGTTCCATGCTATTAGCTGCGTCTAAAATAATGGGTTTTCAACAAAAGTTAAATTTTATGTTGAAACTCTTGTTTGGTTACATTTTTGCATAGCGTATACTATCCACTTTAATGAGCCCCTCTTCCAGTCCTGTTTTTATTTCAGAGATATTTATAGTGACATTTAAGTGAGTAGCCCTGTATAGTGCAATATAATTTTAAGACCTTTATGTACTGCATGTTGTGCTATTAGAATTACGTTTTCTGTGCTGATGAAATGCTGCCCAACTGTTTTGTGAAATGGTGTACGTGTCTTAAGTTCATGATGCAGCTTTTGTGCAGAAAGCGCTTACCAATTAACGGCCAAGCTGTAGAAATGTAGTTTGCTCCCTGTCATCCAATTTGCTCCCTCCCTGCAATTTCAACACACTTGAAAACCCAGTACCCACATCAACCACCAAAGCATTAAGATCTCAGAAATCATCTACACAGTCTAAGAGGAGTTCAGTGACTGGAAAATCAATTTACCACTGATGCTGTGTGATCTGCAAGACAGGTCATATTCTAGATATAAGATACCGCATTCATGTACCGATTTTGTCAAGAAAAATGTGTAGAATTTACAAAAGGGATAATGATATGGTTCCGTGTCCAGGTTGAAAGTCAAATGTTATTTATATCTGAGGGTTAACTGAAACTGCAACTTAAACGTTCGTTTTTCGGTTTTCCACTTGGAGGTTTTCAGTTAGTGTGACACTCTGAATTACTACCAAATAACAATTTTTATCATTTGTTTCACGTTATTAATTAGAAATTACTAGTGTGAATAATTATTACATATAGGAGAACTACAAACCTTTTAACCACACGATTGGCCGTTTCAATATCCAATAACAATTTTTGGCAAATAATAAAATATATTACGTCAATAATCTACTGTGCTTTTCAAATGCGAAGAGTTCTGATCTGCAGCCAATGAGATACTTTTACATG
>CM060964.1:37800410-37815410 GCA_030765045.1 Tenodera sinensis | reverse complement strand
TATCGGTTTTGAGAACGTGACTGGTATCTTTTTTATGACATTACCCGGGGATCTGCAGATATTCTTAATAACATTTCCAACCATGCAAGGAATTCTCTAGAGGAATGTTAATCGTCCTCAAGACGAAAATACCATAAAACAAAAGACATACAGGGAATTACCTTCGTTCGTGAGTTCCTTTGTAATTTTTAAACAGCAGTTCCTCTTCTGCCGGAAGGCTCCTTGGTGTAAAGAGATGGCCTGCAGCTTGGTTCATTTGCTATTCTTTATTGTCCATGGAGGCTCATACACAGGGTGTTTCAAGTGATGGATTATACCAAAGAAACAAAAACAGGATAAAATCCGACAACATTCTCCTTCAGATGTAAAGTAACACTTCCTTATTTCCAGAGCAATACTGTAAAGCGTGACCTCAACGAAACTTTTGAAAAAACATTACCTTCTTTATGTTTTATTTATTCTTTTACTCTCTTTTGAGAGTTGAAGAAATGCAATTACGTATCTGTCGTTAAGCTTATATCAAGGATTCAACAAAGGAGAATAAATATATTTAACACAAGTGGAACGAGAAAATATATCTAGGAAAGTCAGATCATTGAATGGTATTTATCTGCACGATTTCACAAATAAAATACAAATTGAAGTACCAAGACTTGACCAGAAAATTTTAAATTCTATAAAAATGAATTAAAATACATTAATTTCGATTATTTTAGTTTGATTCACTCAACATTGTCAATTGAAGAAAACGAAACCTAAGAATTAAGTGTATTTCTGTTTTCTCTCAAATGAATCTCACTATTGATAACAAAAACACAAAACCTTTCTTCTGAAAAAATACATTAATTATTAAAAGGACAATTGTTAAAACACATTAGTCAATTTAAATGGAGTGCTGTTTTTATTGTTAATCTATTGTAATGTGTAATAAACTGTTTTTCAGCGATATACGGGATACAGTTGGTGACTCTGGCTATACAAAAAAATTACCTACCGATAACGTAAGTATGTAGACACTAATAACTTCACTTCAAGAAATTGAGTTAAACTCAATACACCACCAACGTACGTTTCAACACCTCCTCTGTGCCATTTTCAAGGTAAACTGATCTTGGCCACCCAGTCAGGTGTAAATGTGTAACTATGAAGCACTGATCAAACCTGCATTGTAGCGATCTTCTGACCCCAGTTAGCTTCTATTGTTTCTCCCTTTGACCCACCAGGTTATTGTTGTTTTTAGTGTTTCTATTGCTTTGCTTCCTTCTGCTTGAATCGCTATGTTTGTACAGTCGTTGTAAGGTACACAGTGGCTTGCCGATTAACATCAGAGCAAGGAAGAGTTATATCCAGGTTGATGGAACTGTATGGTTCGCCGACTCTGGTCTGTCGAAGATTTCGGTGGCGATTTGCACATGACCCGCTAGGCCGTTTAACAGTTCGCCGCATTTATCAAATGTTTGTGGAAATTGGATCGGCAGTAAAAAACTATCGAGGAAATACAGAACGTCGAAGATGTGGAACATGTTAAATGAACATATCGGCTGTGCAACAAGTCGTTTGCAGAGTCTTTCGACGTCTACCGTACGGACAATTGTGAAACGAGGATTCTCCAGAAGTGTGACGTATCCCGAAGCACGACGTTTGGAGCGATCAAACCACATCGCAGTCCCCAAAGTCTTAGCAATGACCCAAAACGGTGTTAGAGGAGTTCTGTCAGGTTGTGCTTGAAATGACGAATATCAAGAAAGACATTGTGAATGTAATAACATAGCTATGGAATCACTCTTCACAGGAGTAGATAGTCAACTGATGTAACACGGTTTCGTCGAGCAGGAACGCGACATAACAAAAATGAATGTTTTGTGTGCTCTGACCTCATCTGGGGTAATTCGGCCCTATATTTTTGAAACCCCAGCAATGACTTCAGACCTGTATCTGAAATGTTGCATCACTACGCCATTCAACCTGTAGGGTTTTTCACAAAGTGTCGTGGCTAACGCGTTATTCCCTTGCTGTTCGTGTCTATATCGATCACACATTTCGTGGTCGATGGATTGGTCGTGGTGGACCACTGCACTGGCCTCCACAATTCCCAGACTGGTAAAGCATGTTAAGAGAGCGTGCTTATAGCATGAACTGTCTAAAGGAACACATGGGATGTGACATCATCCATCCCCTGCGCAATGTGATTAAGGGCATTTAAATGTTGAGCATGAACGGGTTGAGACTCAAATGTGGGTTAGTAATGCTCTGTTATTTCACTCGCAACACAACTTTTATTTAGGCTGTATATCAACGTTCTTTACCTTGAAGGGGTTGTTACAAATTATAATAGCTAACCAACCCCGCGGCGCAACAGCCCTTTTTCAGACCAAGGCTTATCGCTCGGCCGCTGCATCCAAAACCTCTTCCTTCACGGTGTGCGCAAATCATAATGCATGCTATAAAATTAAACTTCCTTAAGGGGGTGGCTGCAAATTAATATTAAAAATTCCTATACGTAGTTTTTATTGTTAAATCAGCTGTATCCACTTCCATATGTATTTCTTCACTTTAGTATATTCGTATATAGAGAAATAAGACTTATTGGCTTCCCAGAGCAGCTTAAATAGAGACGTTTTCCAACAACGATCAAATTGTTTAAAAGTATTGTCATTTAAGATGTTCTTAAGAGGGAAGTGCTCGAACCTTCTGTTGTATACATTATTTGAGCCAGAAGCTTCATTTGTATCACACAGATAGTCCAAATATCTGTTATTGAAGTTTAATATTGCAGGTACAAATAATTCATCAGTTACTGGCATACGTTTATTAGAAGCATACATCCTTTCCAGCTCTATATCTTCAAATACGTTATGACTAAAATATTTTTAAAACCGTCCTGCACTAGCAGTCACTTGTATCTTATATCTTGGTATCTTATATCCGAGGCAAATAAGAGCATTATGTACTAAACATTGAAATTGTGAACGTTTCAAGAACCGTTTTGCTTTTATTATTACTTTAAGAACCACGTAATATATTAATAATCTTATACCTACCCAGTTTCACTAATCAGTTTCTATAGAACAGCCAGAAAGCATTGTAAGTTCATTGTATGCTTCAACAATAGAATTGTAGAAACGTCATTTAAGAAACCCTGGGAGTGAAAATGACCAAAAAATTGCCAAATAGATGATGCTCAAGTTTATGCATATAAATGTTCCTCAAATCTTCAGTCATAGGTTGTCCATGAAATTTTCAAATTCTGGCATTTTCAAAGGTCTAGCGCAGGCTTTAAACGTTATGTACGTCACATTTAAATGCCACTTTTCCGCTTAAAATATCGGTAGTATTTAAACAAAATACGGGTCAAAAGGGGCTAAACACATCCAAATTCAGTGGAAAGAAGTGGTTAAGCTATGAATCTGAGGATTGATACTATTAAACAAAAGAAAGATGGTGTGACAAACGGGTAATATAATTAATTTTTATGATGCATGCCTGTAGAAATCTTTCTTTTTCTCGACTTCACATTTTTAATACATTATGTGCTGCATGTACATCAAATTTTGTGTTATGCTCCTAGAATGTTTCCAGCATGTGCTCCATTTATGGAACTTTAACTTCACTCTTTGGTTTCAAAATTTGAAAGTTTGCTCAGCTTTAGAGAAATTAAATACACAAAAACAAAGGTTCAAAATATATTTTCAACGTCCATCAAAGCAGAGCAATTAATTACCTTAAAAGTAATTATTTTTTCTCCTAGTCAGAAATGTATGGTGTTTATGGGGTGATTAGGGTTAATAACATAATAAAGCAGTTGTGATATTTTAGTTTTTGATGCGCATGGATTATTTTGAACGTTTAAGGTGTTTTGGCATTGGGAGTACACTGAATAATTAATTCAATCTAAAGCATAAAACACACTGTGCTGTAACTTTGTGTGGTAGTTTATAACATAAACATCCTTAAGTGTGCAAAGTATTGATTTCATATCTATGAAAAATCGGATGTGTTACACTCACATGACTTTCACTACTCTTATACTAAACATTCTTACCAACTCGCATCATCTGTATCATCTTCATGTTAGTTGAGATAAGCATTTGCAGAAATTATCTTGTTTATTTTCTTGCAGGTGCAAGGTGAATATGGGAATACAGTAGGTTTGAGTGATAGTCAAATCTTTTAAAGCTTTCAAATTCCGATTTCTTTGTACGGCTAACATACAAAGAGATGGATAACGATGTCCCATTTGACAAAATAAAATACTGCAAAACTCACACAAATAAGAAGGAATATCCCCGAAATGGTTAACTACAAAAAAAAAAAAAAAAAAAAAAAAAAAAATTATTTGGAGATAAATTGTGTGTTTTAGCAAGATTTTTTGTACAGTAAGATTTGGCCTATCTCTTAAGGTTTACCAGTTATGCAAGTCATCCAGAGTAAACAGTTCCACGTGGGCTATAGCCAGAAAATTCAAGATATATATTTCATCTGGCATAAAATATGTCAAACATGTCATTTTAATCAAAATCGTTAGAGCCATTTTCGAGAAAATCAAAATTCTCCAAACTTTGGTTTTTAACCGACTTTTCGTTTTTGAGTTATGCTGTCCACAGACTGACAGACATACAGACACACACGGAACTTTCTCTAAACATGCTTTTTTGATCCGGTGAAATCTCGACATCGAATATTTGGGTGGAATACAATACTTTCTCTACTTTACTATACGTAGTAGAGAAAGTAAGAATATAGAAAATTCAGATTTCGTTCCCAGGGTCTCTTAATACCTCCAGTGCAGTTAATAACGAACGGAAACCTTCGAAAACTGTGGCACTGCCTAGGATTCCAAGTGTGTTATTACTCTGAAACTTCAGGAATAAATAAAATAAGGGTAATACAAATGTTTTGGGGAAAGGGAAACCAAATAAGTGAAATTTTTCAAGGGAATTGGAAAATTTACCAATTTTCCCCCTTAAAGATATATAATACTTGCAGAAAACGTTAAAACCTTGTTCTGAAAATGCACTTTGTTCAAGTGCAAGAGCACTGAAGTCACTAAGTGTCTATAGACTCACGTAATGGCCAAGAGGGACAGCTACTTTTCATCAGCCAGTACTATATCAACTCGCTCAATTTTTTGGAAGGGGAGGAACTGCTTGGGGAAACCGTAGAAATAAAAAAGAACGAAGAAGAAAGAACCTACTAGAAGGATGACTAGCACGAGGAAACGTTGTAAGGAAACGCACAAAACGCTGAGAGAAGGTGGAAAGAGAGCGTCCGTGTTCCTTATGAATGGCTGTCAGCGCAGTTGATGGGCAGAATAAAGCCGGAGAACTGGAATCAGGTCAGCGTCTCCATTGTACTTCCGTCAGATCCACCGGAGGGAATATGTCGTCGCATCACTTCTAATTACACCAAGTAAGAAAATGTCCCGAAACAAGAATATAACTGTACAAGAACTGAATGATGAAGATATATTGAGAGAAGTGCGTGGAAATGAAATGAGTGCCATCCACGAGCACACGTTTCTTATGAAGTAAAAACCACTTGGAGCTGCTAGGCACTGATAGGGAGCCATGCATCACGGTTCTTTTTCACTCTTATTGTTAGCCTTTTTACCGCGAGGAATTTAGTAGCTACTTGAATGGTTAACTTCTCAGATATACGTCAGACAACACTTTCTCACACAACTACATCCTCAATAGCGATGTGAAAAACAGTATTTTCGACTAACGCAGGCCCGATTAAGCTTGCTGCCAGTTTAGAGCCTCAGCGCGGCTCTTGGGTTACGGCAGTGGCTTCTTTTATTGATGACTAAGGGTCGGAGGCGTGCGCGTTTTTCCAGAGGTATACTGCACACGGACTTTACTGCTATCGCTCCCGCATGTAAACAACTGCAGGTAGGTACAGCCTGACCATGAAAACCGCCTTATTGCAGCACAACCTACAAGTATCACACTACCCCACGTCTATAACACACTGCGAGAAGAAACAAAACAGTCACTTTATACTACACTATGCCCTTGCGTCTGCATACACTTGCAAGGTAAAGCTTCACTAGTTCGCAGAGTACTATGTTACGTTGTTTTCGACTCTTGCTTCTAGTGGCAGTTGTTTGCACATTTGATGGCCGTGCTGTACTTCTGACGTCATTCATACTCTGCGTCCAGCTAACCTGTATCGCATGCGAGCGCACATCCCTCCGGCCTTTATTGATGACAACTCCCTGCATATGGCAGTGGCCAATAGCAGCGCGCTATAATGTAGCCTTATCGTATGTTTGTGCGTGAAAAACACAGACAGTAGCACGCGTACAGTGTAAGAATAGCGTTTCGCTGTGTTTTACACAGACCTATAAGTTATATTAACGGACCTGGGGGACCATAATTTCAAATTTCTGTAATATGTAAGCTACTGACTTAAAATGTTGTGCAGATTATAAGTAAACCACTAGTAAGCTGTGTAGCAAGTTTATATGATTGTTATTTATAGAGCTATTAATTATTTTATCAATCAATAATAAAAAATATTGCTTATTGTCAAAACACACATGGCGGCATTATTTTAGGGGGGCTTATAATGTTATGTGCTTCTTATTTCTTATAATTATGAGTAAAAAATCAGTAAAAGATCAAATTTATTTCTGTTTACACATATTGTATAAAAATTAGCTACATTTTTTAACATTTTATTTAATTATTTTGTTTACAAAAATCATTTGCCATAAACTGAAAATAATAGCTATGTTTGTTCAACTGTCTTTGCATAACATGCATGTAACGTTTTACTACAATTGGATCAAAGGATTGCGCCAGCCTCATTTTATATGTTGAAAAATATAAATTTGAGAGAAATTGAGTTTTCTGATAACATGCATTTCAAATATGTTTACGGGCTACCTGTATTCCTAGAGTTCGTGGTGTTACAATACGATTTCAAACAGTGAAACTCGACCCAAATAAGGCTCGCAGTGTCACTATACGTACTGTAAATCAATATATATATATATATATATATATATATATATATATATATTTTTTTTTTTTTTTTTTTTTTTTAAGGAGTATACTAATATGTTTCCAAAACTGTTTCAAAACAGGTATCACACTGGTATTTAAATGTGCATTAGTGCCTTAAAATGGGGGAACTAAACATTTTATTTATGCGCCTGATTCCTGAAGTTCCTAGGTACATATGTAAGTGAAGATCTGAAATTCATACGTTTTCGGGACCGTGTCCTTTAAGTGGAACTGTAGACAAAACCTTAAGTAAAATTTGGCTAATCAGTTAAACTAAATAAATGGTAATAGGAATTGATTGATTTATTCCTCACACTGCAGCAGTTAACTCTTGACACTTTAAAACCAAGTTTGCACCTTTCTTCGTCACTTGAGGGACACTGGGAGTGAAATTTTGGTCAAAATTGTCAAAAAGTCGAAAATTGTTTTTTTACCTTAAAATGTTCCTGGAACACCTGTGCATTTGGATCAGCTAACATTTTTCATATCCCCCACTTCATGTGGTCATTACAGCCCTTTCAAATAGTGCTCTTCCCTTAACGTACACAGCATGTTCCTATATAAAAGCCTGTTTTTCTCAAAACTACATTTCTGCACATTCCAAAAGAAGGTCGCGCCTGAGTTTTGCTTCAAATTCAATAACAATTTCCAAAAGTATTCATAAATAGCAGCTAAACAAAACTATGCTTCAGTATTGATGTTATCTTTAACATGAATTCCAAAAACATTTTTTTCTGTATGAAAAAAATCAATAATTTTTAAGATTACATTTTCTTTGTTATTAAAAAAATATGTACAGCATAATCAGCAAACGTATTTGAAATATCTCTTCGTACAATTGTTACCCATGTTTTAGAGTATCAGTTCTGCCAATATAAATGCATTTTGAAAAGTCAATAGACGCGAGCTCTATTTTGAAAATGTGCCTATTAAATTCATAAAATAATTTATATATCATAAACGAATTATCCAATTTTAATGAAATTTAGTGTAGCTCCTATTCTCATATAAATACAAACACAGTAAAAATTTCAGAAAAATCTATAAAGAAATCTGGAACTTTCAAATTTCACTCCCAGTGTCCCTTGAGTTCCTTATAAAAACCCACACATCCTATGAACAACTTATGCTTGATCACCTAAAATACTGCAGTTCCTCATCTATCAGTAACACAATCACTTGTTTTACTTAGTGACCTGTTACAAGCTTCTACGAATTCACAGAACTGCACTTTATCTACCTGTTCTGTCCCCTGGTCAATGTAATTAGGGGTGTATCAGCAGAAAGGGGGAGGTATAATGATACACTTAGTCACACCTCTGTTAACAGCTCAAGGTCTGCTTCAGCTCTGCCAAAATACGCGTAAATATAATTGCGTATAAATACCGAATGGCTAGAGCTGTTTCCTGAAGGGCTCAGACCAGTAATTATAGCAATAGAATAGTCTGTATTTGTCTTAGAGCGCAGAGGGAGTATTGAGGAAGTATGAAATCATGACTTTAACATCTACCCGTGCTGAAGTATACAATGCATTAAAACTCACTACTGCAATCTTTGATGTCTGATATCCTCGTCATATACGGTGATTGTGTTATCGGACGCAGTTGGCGACATTGGCTGCCCACCTTGTATGTTTTCATACTTCTGGCAACTTGTCAGGATCATAAACGAGAATTACAACTCTGACCCAAATACTAACCCCTCCTAATTAAGCTGCTTCTTTAAAGAATACCTTCCTTTTTAAGCGTTCATGAAATAGTCTTGTACCTATATATTAATATTCGGGAATATACACATTAATTCACATATACTAAACGGTTTTACTGAATTAACACAATAAACAACTGTTAGGTGAAACACTGTCTTAATAACCTATACAGTGATCATCTATAATACAGCCCAAGATTTTCCGATTTCGAATCTCGGTTAGGAAGAGTTACCCGCATAATGTTCTTTTCCTGTTTCCCTTGTCCTGAGAAAACCAATGTCAAGTAACTAAGTTCTGTGGACCTCGGGCACATTTAACCACATTTCACTCATTTCACGTGTTCATCGTCCAATATGGCATAACGTTGGAGGACGTTAACATAGAAAAAGCCTCTAAGAATAAAAATCCTTTTAGTTTTCATATCCCACAATTAATACTTATGGTACCCAAGTAATAAGACGTCATTGAAGACTGTGTCAGCAAAATCCTAACATAATACTCTCACATTTAACTTAAGGAATTGAGGAACTCGCAATTCGGTAGATTAAGTCGATAAAATTAGAATGGGTGAGTGGGTGAGAGAATGAGTGGGTGAGAGAATGAGTGGTTCAGTGAGTGGGTGACTGGGTGAGTGCGAGAGTGAATGGTGGGTGGGTGAGCGAGTGAGTGAGTGAGTGAGTGAGTGAGTGAGTGAGTGGGTGGGTGAGTGAGTGAATGACTGACTGTGCCTATGACTGACTGTGAATGAGTGAGTAAGTGAGTGAGTGAGTGAGTGAGTTAGCCGTGTGTAGGAGAGGATTGTAAAGGGTATACTAATTTCATTGATTGACCATATCTTTGGTTAAACTAGAATCCCGGGACTTAAGTACTTATAATATTGTAAGTCGTCTTTAAGCTATGTTATCTCATATGAATTGAGATTTCCTGGTGTGGTTTACCGGTAAAAACGCAAGTGAGTTGGGGAATTTAATGTCGTGCCGGCATGTGGGCCATGGTAGTTCAGTAGTTAGAGCAGCCGAACGGTAACCGCTAGATCCGTGGCTGAAATCCTGGCTATGGCATTGAATTTTTCAGTCTCATTTTACCCTTTCCTACACTGTCCCACACACGGCTATTGTGCAGCTTAATTACATTAGCAGTTACAAGGCCATGAGTGTGTTCAAGTGAAGTATACAATACTAGCTACATAGTGCAATAAAATAATCGTCTATTATCTATTTTTGTTGTAGATAACTATTCTCCTTCATGCTAGGGACATTGAAATCCTAACATAATAAAAAATGATACAATCTCCTGATCCAGAGAATATTTTCTTCGGTTACAGTCTCTCGAAAAGAATGTTATCAGGTTCTGAGACCTTCCCAGGAAAGTGGCCAAGATTCTGTTACCTTTATTGACATTCGTTTTGAAACACACGACGTAAAATTTCTTTCGTCAAAAATGCAGAGGTGAACTGAAATATACAATGCATGGTAACATGATACTTGTCATTTCTTCTTTGTTATTATTTGACCTGTGTATTGCATTTTCCATTAGTTTGAGCAACACCCTTTGAAATTTTAAGTATCATAGTGTTATGAAAAGGTTTGTAATATTATGCCTCGGTTATTAGACTTGTTTTTAAATGTTAACTGCCTGAAGAGGCCTCCCATTCATGCATGTGAAACCAAAGCATCTTTATTTGAAGGGTTTCTGGGAAATATTAATTATTAACAGAAATCAGAGCTTCTATTTGAATAATTGCAAAACTGTAGCATAAATTGGTGATAATCGTAAAGAACAATATATGACTATTGCACGTCAAGAGTTTCTCTGCCACAGTCCTTAAACATCCCATGCACTTTAACCCTAAGTGCTGCCCACCCACTTTCCCCGAAGTTATAAAATAACAGACGGACGACATGTTGGCGAAATGAAAGAGTTGATGAACAAAATGTACCTCTGCAACAGATGGAAAGGTGTGGAAACATCGCTCGTTTTTTTTATCGGAATTTCGACATCCATTTCAACAGAGGGCTGATTAAAGTGTTCCAAGGGCGAATAGGTTTTAATTTAAAAAGTGAAATAAAAATGCCCTAATATCCGCTGGTATAGAGATGTTAACCCTGCAACGGGAACCATATTCTCAGTTTACACAATGCAGAGCTCTAGAGATCGATTATAATCCAGTATTGCTTCCGTGAAATGTGAATTGCTTCGAGTGTCACCAAAGAATTAATTGGTGTTAACATCCAGCATATCTGATGCTAAACACTTACACCCTGAATTAATATTCAGGAATAATGCAAGTCGTATAAATGCTTTAAGGGGAGGCATCTGTGAAAATGACAAAAATCCACAATGTTTGTTACAATGATGCGAAAATTTGTATGTATGTGTGCCAAAGCATAACTAGAAGGTTTACCAAATTTCACTTTTCTATGCAAGATAGTTTTTGCAAAAACGTTTTTTATTCGTTTTTTTGCTGCAATTTTAGGGTAGTATAGCAAACGTTTCTTATATAATATTATTTGTTCTAAGTAAACTAAACTCTGGCCATATGTTTCCCCAGATTATGTCTACAAAACCTGGTATTTTTATTGGGCTATGTCAAACAGTTTTGGAGAAAACAAAATATTGAATACCTCAATGTCCATTTTTTTTCAAATTATTAATAATTTTCAAAATAAAAATTCGATAACAATTAAACTACTACATCTAGAGCATTTAAAATACCAAGTTTTATGAAGCAACTAGCTAAAAACATGTGTGCAAAATTTAAAAGAAATCTATTAAGAACTGCATGAGAAGATGCATTTTGAAGATTGAAAAATGTGAAAAAATAGAAAGCAGAGAAAAATGACTTTAAAGTTTTAAGTATATGACAACGTACATACGCCATGGGCATTTAAATCATGGCGTAACGGCCTTTTAAATGGTGATGAGGAGTAAACGACCTTAGATTCTGAAAGTACAAGGTACAGACATAATTTTAAGGCAAAAGACGAAAAATCGCATTTTTCGTCATTTTTGTCCAAATTTCACCGATGCCTCCCCTTAAGTCATGTAAACTACACTACTGTCATTACCATTATATGCTTATATATATCGTATTCTTATTCTTCCGTGAAAGACAGGTTTATGCATGTTGTTGAGCCATATTGAAGAATCTGATGTGCTGCACTCACATGTCTTTCACTACTCTTGTACTAACCATCCTTACAAACTCTTGTTTCTAAATCTTCGTGTTAGTTGAGATAAACACTCGCAGAAATTATCTTATTGCTTCCACAAATAACAAAAATTATGTAAAGACCTTACTTCAATAAAATTGAATTAAACTCAGTACACCACCAAAGTACGTTTTAACACACCCCTGTGTCATCAAGGCAAAGTGTCTGTGTGTTTTAGCAGGATCTACTTTTTGTATAGTAGACTTTGTCTGTCTCTTAGAGTTTACCAGTTATGCAAAAGTCATCCAGAGTAAATAGGACTGCATGGGCTATAGGCAGAAAATTCAAGCTTTACTTTCCATTTCTCATAAAAATATCTCAAACATGTGTCATTTTAATCAAAATCGTTAGAGCCATTTTCAAGAAAATCAAAATTTTCAAAAAAATTCCCATGTAAAGGGTAGTTTAGATTGCAGTAAATTTCTTTAAAATTTTCGCGCCGCATCCTTGAAAGACATTAAGCTTAAATACCAACTTTGGTTTTAACCAACTTTTCGTTTTTGAGTTATGCTGTCCACAGACTAACAGACACACAGACACACACACGGAACTTCTTCTAAAAATGACTTTTTTGATTCAGGAGGCCTCAAAACGTATATTTCAGGTGAAATCTCGACATGGAATTTTTGGGTGGAATACAATACTAGGTAGTAGAGAAAGTAAAAATAACGGTGCGCAACCCTATTGAAACTGACAAGATTCTAGCACTTAATCATTTCTCGCACAAAAGTTTAGGGAATATTTATACATTTTATAGAATACAGTTCAATCACTTCATACGAAAGATTGTTCATGTGAACGCTGCTCTTATTAAAGTCACAAGCATTTCCCCATGTCAAGTGCCAATTCCTGAGATGTGCAACGATTGAGGTTAATTCTACGCCGTTAAGCTTTCAGAAGCTTCTCGTGACTGCGACCTTATTATACAGAGCCTTCGCTTAGATGCGTGGCCGTATTACGGGAAACTGCTGGCCCTGCACTGAGCTATTTCTAACTGCTATTATTCCTTCCTGTGTCCCGGTTATCAGTTGACCCGAAGTCTGAGAGAGGTGCAGTGAATCCACGTATTTCAGTTTTATGGCTTGTTAGAGCTGTTACAATGACAGTAGGTCGTATATATTAATAGACGAATGCTACAGGTATGACTCCTTTTGACAGTAAAGTTCTATACACAAATGAGATGGCAAGCACATAGAGATTACCTGCTGTCCGTACGCCACACAGAAAAACAATTCGTATACATGTGAATGGATTTAGGGAAACGGCATTCATGATTTATCAGAAACTGAAAGTAAATCGCCGTGCTTTTACAGAGGCAAAAATGATATCGGTAAGAAGATAGAACAAATTCCAAGAGAAATCTTCCACAGGAATCAGACATTTCACAAACCTGGACTTGGGATACCAGTGACCTTGAACATAAAATGCATATTACCTGTATCTCAGGAACTGGAACCACACGATACAGTGAGTAGTTTATTTGTACAATTTGGTGTTGGATAATTCCCAATGATCAGCGTTTAAATTTGTTTAACAACTAAGCATGGTTCTATGCAGGGTGCTTGAAAGGGTTACTGAAAACTTAAGGAACAGAGAGTAGACAGAACAGAGTAAGTTTCGACTAGGAAATCATGTTCCCAAACACGATCCCGAGTCAGTACAAATTATATTCTGTTAAGCATTAATACACTTTATTATGCACAGGGTTAAGTGTAATAGGTTACAAAAGGTGTTCAAACACGCCGCCGCCGCCACCGCCGCCGCCGCCGCCACCGCCACCGCCACCGCCACCGCCACCGCCACCGCCACCGCCACCGCCACCGCCGCCGCCGCCGCCACCACCACCACCACCACATTGAATACAGGCATTGCACCGTCCAATAAAGCCTTGGTGCACTCGCTCGAACACCCCAGGCATGTGCAAAAGTTCGCGAGATGCCACAACTATTCTGGCTAATAGAGTTTCTGGATCATCTACTGTTGTCCGATACAGCACAGCTTTGATATGCTCCCAAAAGAAATAATCAAGTGACTTAACAGGATATCGTTGGTACTGTCGTCTTTGGGAACATGGGTTCCTGGTCGAAAGTTACTCTATTCTGTCCACTCTTTCTTTCCTTAAGCTCTTCAGTAACCTTTTGAAGCACTCTGTATAGTTCTTCATGAATAACCATTGGCTATAGTGCAACATATGTTAAAATATGGGCAATATGCGGTGGTAGAGAAACAATTTACAAACTCTTCTCCAACGAAGTACAAGGATATTGTATTGCGCTCAAATTTGAGGGGATATGAATATCCGACTCCACCGGCAAACGGCGTGCTATCCGTTGCCAAGAAATGTTCCATTAGACCGGCCACGTGTCCAAACCAATGTCCCCCCCACAACATCAGCCATTTTGCTCCGTTTGTTAAAATAGAAGCGTTGACAAAAACAGTCGCTGGTGATAAACTGTGGCACACAACATTTGAGGCGACACGTGTTACCTCTGTGCAATGTTGTGGAATTGCCCGTTCGTTAGACTTGTAGGCAATATCAGTCTTAAGCGACAATTTAACGAGTGGCTTGTTGTACATAAACTAGTTTGTGGCGTCGAAGGAAGGAGTACTCGCGTAGCCTAGCAATGAAATGATAGAAAATGCCTCGGTTAATAAACTGCAGCAACCATATAACCTCAAATGAGGACATGTGTCAATAAGAATCATTAGTCAGGCGTCACAGTTGCAACACTAACGCCATGGGGTTGTTTCTGCCATAACCATTAACGATCATTCAACCACTCTTCTTTCATTAATCATTTATTCACGTTTGAGCGACTTCCCCCGTGCCACTCGTATTTTATCAACCTCGCACAACATCCCTACCGTGTGGGAGTTCAATTATTTGCCAACATTAAATTATGTGAATTCCGCGTGTACCAAAACGGCTCAACGCAGCATCATTTTCTGCATCAGCACCCTTTACTGCGTGGCCAACTATCGTCCGAATGCACATTCACTTCTACTTTGCTTCATGCAGTTACACTAACACGCAAAACATCTGAGCTTGCATTCTGCTGTTTCAATTTGT
>CM060964.1:37735410-37797910 GCA_030765045.1 Tenodera sinensis | reverse complement strand
CACACCCACACCCGCACCCGCAACCGCACACCCGCACACACTAACCCGCACACCCGCACCCACTAACCCGCACACCCGCACCCACACACCCGCACCCACACCCGCACCCACACACCCACATCCACACCCACACCCGCACATCCGCACACCCGCACCCACAAACACCTACAAACACCCACACACACCCACACTCCGTACCCACAAACACCTACAAACACCCACACACCCACACCCGCACCCACATACCCACACTCCGCAACCACAAACACCTACAAACACCCACACCCCCGCACCCACATACCCACACACCCACACTCCGCACCCACACACACAAGCCTTTTTCTAACAATGCTGTTTTTTATTCTGGGGGTTCCAAACATTTATTTCCAGTGAAACCTCGACATCGAATTTTTGGGTGTGAGACAATACTTCCTCTAGCTACAAGTAGATAAGGTAAAAAATTAAGAGAAAATTAGAACAATTACAGAAATTAGGCACAAATAGCCCCCCCCCCTCTTTGGTTATACGAGGTTTAGTATAAGAGTGAACTATATTCAACATGAATCTTGGTTTTCTATATCTGAACATAAACAGGACAGTGCGTGCAGACAACTAACGCTGCAACTGATTCGGAATGTGTGTTGTGGGTGTGGAAGCCCTACTATGAAGATAACGTTATTATATAGTAAAGGAGCCGAGAAGTAATGGCCCTCGTCAGTGTTCTGCACAAAGCTTACAAGAGAGAAAATCCTTCTGTGTGGAAGTTGCGCTTTGCTGCACAAATTTGTTGAGAGTTTTTAACAACCATCCTATTATGATAAGTCCAAGAAAAGTTTCGAAATATAAGCGGCTTAATGCTCTACAATGTCAAAGAGCATTACTCTCTATGACATGGCTGTGAGGTTAACAAGGGTAAAAATGCTTAGTTTTTGTTGGTGTGCACACTCTAATGACACTCACTCGCCGCAAAAGTAGCAACACATTGACCTCAGCTATCCGGAAATTTATGACTCGAAACTTCAACCTTTATATGGCTGTATTCAATTAAGGATTGGGATCTACAAAGTCAGTATAGGATGCAAATGATAATTAGGCGGCAGATTTTCCAATCAGTTTGCTTTAGGTTGTCTACACACAAAGTACGCACGAAATGTAAACAGCCGTGGCTATGAGTCACAGAGATGGAAGGGTGGGCGATCACGTGACCGCTACAAGCGTGCAGTTGGGTGAATAAATAATCACAGCATGACAATGCTATCGACTGTAGAGCATATACTGCCTTTGTTTACATATTTCCTATTACCTTATGCAACATATACGGTGCAAACAATGTATACTACACGGACCTACTGTATGCAATATTTATTCTATTTTTACTGTATTCTGTATTTAGAATACCATTTTGGTACAGTATGAACACAGTTATCGTTTTAATATGCAATGCATTTATACATTTCAATGTGCATTCCATGCATTTGTAGCTCGTATCTGTAGTGATACAATATTCCATAAAGCGCACAATTTTATTGTTCGTTGCTCCTGTGCATGTAACTATTGGACTGAATCACCATGCACATCTTGAAGTTACTCAAGACTTTTCCATGAAACTTTAAAAATATAAATTGTGTTAATTTGTTACATGGGATATTAGCCCGATTCATCATGTGGCATAAATCTGCAAGAAGGTCAGATTGTGTGATTTTCAAGAAAATCGTGGTTTTCGAAAAATTTTCCATGTAAAGGGTCGTTAAGGGTGGAGCAATTTTCTTCAAAATATCCGTGGCGCATCCTTGAAATACATTAAACTAAAATACCAACTTTGGTTTTTAACGGACTTTTGGTTTTGAGTTATGTTGTCCACAGACTGACAGACAGACACACAGACACACACACACACAGACACACAGACACACAGACACACAGACACACAGACACACAGACACACAGACACACAGACACACAGACACACAGACACACAGACACACAGACACACACACACACACACACACACAGACACACCCATAAACACACACTCGCGCACGCGCAGATCTTTTTCTAAAAATGTTTTTTTTCTTTTTTTTTTCTGTTTAGGTGTGTCAAAACATATATTTCTGATAAAATCTCTAAATCGAATTTTTGGGTGGAATTCAATACTTCCTATACTTACTAGTAGAGAAAGTAAAAAAGTTGACATCTCCAACATAATAATAATAATAATAATAATAATAATAATAATAATAATAATAATAATAATAATAATAATAATAATAATAATAATAATAATAATAATAATAATAATAATAATAATAATAATAATAACAATAATAACAATAATAACAATAATAACAATAATAACAATAATAATAATAACAATAATAACAATAATAACAATAATAACAATAAATAATAAATAAATAATAAATAAATAATAAATAAATAATAAATAAATAATAAATAAATAATAAATAAATAATAAATAAATAATAAATAAATAATAAATAAATAATAAATAAATAATAAATAAATAATAAATAAATAATAAATAAATAATAAATAAATAATAATTAAATAATAATTAAATAATTAATAAATAATAATAAATAATAATAAATAATAATAAATAATAATAAATAATAATAAATAATAATAAATAATAATAAATAATAATAAATAATAATAAATAATAATAAATAATAATAAATAATAATAAATAATAATAAATAATAATAAATAATAATAAATAATAATAATTAATAATAAATAATAATAATAAATAATAAATAATAATAATAAATAATAATAATAAATAATAATAATAATAAATAATAAATAATAAATAATAATAATAAATAATAATAAATAATAATAAAAATAAATAATAATAAAAATAAATAATAATAATAATAATAATAATAATAATAATAATAATAATAATAATAATAATAATAATAATAATAATAATAATAATAATAATAATAATAATAATAATAATAATAATAATAATAATAATAATAATAATAATAATAATAATAATAATAATAATAATAATAATAATAATAATAATAATAATAATAATAATAATAATAATAATAATAATAATAATAATAATAATAATAATAATAATAATAATAATAATAATAATAATAATAATAATAATAATAATAATAATAATAATAATAATAATAATAATAATAATAATAATAATAATAATAATAATAATAATAATAATAATAATAATAATAATAATAATAATAATAATAATAATAATAATAATAATAATAATAATAATAATAATAATAATAATAATAATAATAATAATAATAATAATAATAATAATAATAATAATAATAATAATAATAATAATAATAATAATAATAATAATAATAATAATAATAATAATAATAATAATAATAATAATAATAATAATAATAATAATAATAATAATAATAATAATAATAATAATAATAATAATAATAATAATAATAATAATAATAATAATAATAATAATAATAATAATAATAATAATAATAATAATAATAATAATAATAATAATAATAATAATAATAATAATAATAATAATAATAATAATAATAATAATAATAATAATAATAATAATAATAATAATAATAATAATAATAATAATAATAATAATAATAATAATAATAATAATAATAATAATAATAATAATAATAATAATAATAATAATAATAATAATAATAATAATAATAATAATAATAATAATAATAATAATAATAATAATAATAATAATAATAATAATAATAATATTTTGTTGTTTAACGATGCTGTCAATTTCCAGGATCACACCAGCGTCACCGGTGTTCCGGAATTTTGTCCTGCAGAAGCTCTTTTTCATGCCAGTAAATCTACTGGCATGGAGCTACCGTTTTTAAACATACTTAAAAACCATCGGTCAGGGCCGGATTTGAACCCGCAACCTTGGGATCAGTAGACCAGCGTCTAATCAACTGAGCCACCCAGACCGACGACAGCTTCAATATGAAGAAGTAGCTTAATCTAGGTTTTCCAATTTCTTGTGATACGCTTCTGAACTTCATAAGTATTACAATATGCCAAAGATATTCCTCCCAGTTTATGTGAAGGCGTTCTGTTCACTCTGCGTAACGAAACATTAGCAGAACTAGGAAATGTAACGAAAAGGATTTCCTTTAAGACTGAGATTAAGGAAAACTTTCCGCAAAATATAAGCAACGTTGTTCTCTACCACACCATAAAGCTTGTGTACCCAAATATACAACTCCGTCACGTATCTTAGATTTTGAGTGTACACGGAAACATCTGACATTCTGTGCACGCTCAACGCCCGTAATTTGATTTGTTATGGGCCGTTATATTTCAAAGAGGAGGAAGAGGCAGACGATACTCATCCCACTTCACAGATTCAGGGATACCAACACCTGAGCGGCAAACCACCACTCCCATCCTTAATCCCTGCTCAATGGTTACGTCATTAGACTAAACAATTGACATTTGCCGTATTAAAAACAGTAACTGTTCTCTTCTGCCTCAAAACGCTGTGGACTGATTACCATGAGCTTTACGTTACCTACTTAAGGCGTCTGTTTTTTTCCTCCTTGTCGTGGTGCTTTTGTTCGCTTTACCGTAAATCCTCCGTGAAGCTGCACGCTCCCAACGCATTTGGACCAGGCTATATTAATGACTGTACCTTACAATTCAGTAACGGTTATGTACGATAGAGGTTAAACAGGGTAAAGGTGTAAAGCGTATACTCACAGAGGGGACACCTCGCTCACTTCGGTCTACAGAGATATGGCTACCACCCCACCAGGAGGCAGGGATGAAATGAGGGAACCGAAGGTGCCACACAGTGTCGCAGCTAGACAGGCCACAGAGACGCACGGAAGTCCCTAACAAGTGCTGAGATCTCTTCATCCCGGTGTCAGACACCGTCAAGCAGCCATCACACAGTGGTTCCAGTGCCGCACTGAGCGCCCCCCCCCCGACGGAGGACAAGGTCAGCCAAACGCCACCTAGCGCCGAGAACAGCAGTTACCAAGCGCAATCATCCACATCTGCCTGGTACTACCGACGCACTTTCACGCATGAAAGTACACATGACAGATGATAAGGAAATGGAATGAAGGAAACCGTGGTATGAGATAATGCACCCCAGCATTCGACTAAGTGACACGGAGAAACCATGGAAGAACTCCCGTCAGAGTGCGCGGCCACGGGGATCGAACCCGCGGCGTTCTGAATGCGGACCACAGACGTTACCACCTGAGCGCTGGTTACTATTCTTTGTTTTGGTTAGAGTTGTAAATATACCGTCTTGTGACTTTGGTCCAGTTTTCAAAACTGTCAACGGATAGTTCAACTTCCGCCGAGAGTTCCACTAGGCCATTATGTGACTTCACAAATGTGTACTCGTGCCACTGTTAACTGCCACTGTTCGGTAATACAGCAGCATAACGAAATGCACCCGACGCAGCCTCTTCTTCCTTACGGTTCACTCGCTAGAAAGTCCAACATAATTCGTACGCTTACAACACTCACTGAAATTCACTACAGTCCTCACCAACTCGCCCGGACAACAGCGTTACTCGCCGCACCAGAAACGCAAGCGCTAACTCACTCGCTTCTCCAGAGCGCTCGCTTATATAGCCGTAAGGACTTTCCAAAACATTCAATACATCGCACGGCTTATTTTCTTTACGGTTCCGTCTATCCAGCGCCGATTTCCCGACAGCCTTGGTTATAACCATTATAACACAGTGTAATACCAAAGCGCATTGAATAAAAGGGCATTTATCCTATGGTTGATACAAAAGTTAGTGGCGGATGGTAGGGGCAGCTGGTCAACACAAAGTCCAATCAGAACCTTGCCACGTTTTGCAGTTTTGCACTATAAAACACTGTGAAATCGCATTGCAAAGCCAGTGATGAAAACAACATTTGAGCCCACAGAATTTATGTGCATAAGCAGGAGAGGAATAGTGGTCAGCTACCAGCCACCATTAAGTTTTGTGTTTGCCATAGTATCGCCGTTGTGCATAACCATCACGTGACTTGCCTTTATCTTAAGCTAAGTGCCAGAGCAATGCAGTGAACAATCGGTTAACTTGGCCAAATTTAAAGCCAAGATGACAAATGTTCTCAATAAAATTTGTGGACTGATGCTCGATATGACTGCATCTTCTACCTCGTGGAAAGTGTTCTGTGACAAACAACAGATAACCTCGCTGGAATCTGAACTTCTAAATGGACCACTATCATCAGATCCACACAACCCAAAGACTGGTTTCATTAAAATGGATCTTCCGATTCAGGAATGACCATGTAGATGCACCAAAACGGTTGAGAATCAACAATTGAAATTCTTGTCTGATTAATCTTTGAAATGGTTGAATAGTTATTGCCACTACAGTTTTCATGGTGATTACCTTTAGCTGTCCAGGAAATTTCTTGACTACCATTAATGAAAGCGTCGCAATTCTTACAAAAAATTGCTTTGTTTGTTTTCGGATAATGTAGCGCGAAATGTTATTTTAGCCATAATTAGCATGAACGAGCACAATTATTCTACATTAAAAACAAACCAGATCAATGTCGTGAAAAATATTGCAATAGTCCTTTCATTTTAATTTCTATTTTATTAACATTGTTACCAATGTTTAATTTAATGGCATATAATAATTAATTTGTGCTCTCATGGAGTGCATTTATAATATAGATACATAAGTATAATGCCTACCATTGACACAAGTAAATAAAAATTATTTTCCAAACCAGAAAAACAGTTAATATTCCTTACAAAACATTCATGTCACCGGTTCAACTAATGTTAGCATTAATATCATATACGGCGCATAATAGTCGGTTTTGATATACAAAAAATAGAGCTCAGGAGTTAAACTGCAATTCTAGTTTCGATATCTCGAAAAACATGGGAGGCATACCACAGAAAAATATTTTTGTATATACATATGACTTAATGTCTAATTATCCATCAGTGACCCATTTGTCTATGTCACAGCACTACACAGAGACTACTCTATGGTGCTTTGTTTTAGGTTTAGAAGTCCCAAATAATCCTTGGGGCGTCTCTCCTATACAGAGGGTACCCTTAACGCCCGGCCGCTGCGTTCTCCAGCTGCAGCCAAGACCACGAAGGAGTGCAGGATGGGGAGTAGCGGGGGTTAGCACGCCGACTCCCCCGACCGTAAGGCGACTACTTCACCTTTTAGGGATGCTACCTTTCTATCAGGATAGCTACTTAATTGGCATCACGAGGCTGAGTGCACCCCGGACCACACTGCGCTACGGGGGTGGTCCTTTTGAAAATCATAAACACTAATTCAGTTGAACTTCAGGCTGTACACATCTGTCACTATGGAAGCAGGATTCCCTTTTGCACCTCAGCCTAAAGATATTTCTTATGCGCTTCCTGTTTTCTAATCATGGGATTTATTTTTACATACGTAGTTAGTAGTATTTGCTACACTAGATTAGAACCTTTCCCTAATTTTGCGGTGGCTCCGAATATCTGGCATCGCCTCCGTTCTGTGGCTTCACATTTTAAAAGAGGTGTTTCGCCGTTTCATTGACCTTTAAACCCAAGCGATAAACGAGGTTCCACTTGGTATGGTCCCATAGACCTTAGATGTTTTCTGAATGTTCCACATAACTCATAATTCTTCTCAGTTGCGGCTTGGTTAGCCCAATGAGTTATTTAGTTCATTCTCAGCAGTACTAATTACCGGTCTGTAAAGTTTGTTTATGGGTATTATTTCGCTTTTGTTTTAGACTTCATTACGAACCGACTTTTGTACTGTTTTGGGCTTCTAAGATACTAATTCCTAAGAAAGTTTCTGGTCCTATGAGGAGCATATATGCTCCTTTATTTGCTAGGACATCAGTCTTTTCATTTCCTGTAACACCTGTATGACCGGGTACCCACCGTAATTCCACATTGTTACGAGAGGAAAAATCTAACATGTGATAATATTGCCACGCTAGTTTATTATACACACACTGCGATACAAACAATACCAAAGCTATAAGCCAATTTTGGACAATTCTTATTTATGTAAGCGTGACATTTTCGCCCCACATTCAGAAGCAAAGCCCGTGAGAAAAGAACACAGAACCGAGAGGTTTTATTAAAACTTGCCAAATGATCCTTCAACTACGATATACTGTTGCCTAAAGTTGATACCTGCATAGTGATGACATGATACCATTATTTTTCGATATTCAATACCGATATTGATTTTTAAGCACCGATACTCCATGCTCTCTTCATGAAAAGTTGTAAAGGGGATAACTCGTTCACTGAATTATGCTCTTATTAGTAGTTTTCTGTGTATAAACGCGTGTTTTGTTTTCGTTTATTTTCAGATCCCGCGGTACCATACTCTGACAGCGATGGGAAAAGCGTACATCGCTTTTTCAATAAATGTTTAGCAAACCACACTCGGTGTACAAATGTAACAGGCTTTTTTGAATTTGTTGTATTGTTTCACTTAGCACCACGCGAGAGCTATTTTACACGCTATCCGATATTATTAAGGTTGTCTGCTTCAAAACAGTTCCATACTTCACCGATGTATTATTCACATTTAGTAAAACAAAATATTTATAAACATTAGCAGTACGGTTTACCTGTAGGCTTCGATAGTAACAAAAGTTTGCCATACGAAACACAAACTAATAGATGGAAATAAAGAACAAATACTTATGTCTACGTTTCTCCTTTGTTTCTACTGGATGCACAGGTTTTAGTGACCTAGGTGGGTGAATAAGAGTGAGTCACCATGTCAGGTTATTCCAGAAACGTGATTTATTGTGTCTGCTAAACTCAGCTTTTTTCACAACTCAGTTAACGCCGCATGTTACACGAATACCTGCAGTCTATCCTTCGCTGCCTTTAATGTTTTCATTTAGACACCCAAGGCTATGGAATGTTGCATACATTCACTCAGAGGAAATACGGTCAAGAATATAGCCTTGCAACTCTTTGGAGACATATACGAGGCAATAACGTGTAGTCCTGTCTCTTTCCATCCCTTGTGCAGCATAAAGATAAATGGAGTGGTTGTCAATGATGCAAAACTTAAAATTTTAGAAGTATCGAAGTATCGAGTGCCCATCGCTATCTGTAGAGTGTGAGTTAAAAAAATAAGGATTGTGTCAAACACGACCAAATCCAGTCCAGTTACTTTTCCATCGCTTTATTCTCCTTCTAAACATTTGCCGCAAAACAGTTCTCTTCTACTGACAATAATAGTCTATAAACTTTTGTGAAATTACAACTCACAACCGTTTTCTTCTCGTAGCCCTTACTCGATCCTTTCACTGTATTTCTTCACCTTCACTATCTCATACACTAAGTCCAACGACGCGACACAACCGTCTCACAATCACTGACACACTGACCGACTCAAAAACTAACCTAACTCCTCTAACCCGTATTCGTCTCCTTATATAGCGGGGATGACGTCACATGGACATTTCTGGAACTCCTACAAACACGCCGGATGCCTCTCGAAGGTTCCAGCAATCCTTTGTTAAGCGCCGTCCTCATTGTTGTTAGTCACATATACACAAACCGTGTCGCAAAAAAAGTGGCAGTGAAAAAAGTGGTCAACCTTCCTAAAACAGGTATATGAATAGGGATGTAGCATGTGGTGCTGGTGGTCCGATTTATGAAAATTGAGTTCTGCGAAAAGATTTCATTTACTTTACAGATACATTTGTATTCCTTACGACAGCAAGAACGTCTAAATGTGAAAATTATGCAGTATGGAAGATAAAAAAATAATATTTTGGTGTTTAACAACGATGTAAATTGCCAGGATCATATCAGCGTCACCGGTGTGCCGCAGTTTCGTCCCGCAGGAGTTCTTTTATATGCCAGAAATCTATTGACATGGAGCTGTTGTTTTTAAGCACACTTGGGACCACGACCTTGGGATCAGCAGGCCAGCGTCTAACCAAATGAGCCACCGAGACCGACACAATGGAGGATCATAAATGTGCTATGTAGTTAAAGCCGCTGGACGAAGTCATGGTGGTCAATTTCTCGTGAACTTGCCATGAACTTTACGGAACGATTTTCAATATCTCTTAAGGAACGTGTTGTAGAAATGAACAGGGTGTTGAATATATTGATAGCGAACGTCGAAATGCGATAGGAGCGAGCGAGGGATGATTCCTAAGTTTCGTTTTATGTCTATACTACCTCTTTCTCCCCCTCATTCCTCGGTGGCTTTTTGTCGAGAGATGGGTGTAGCTGAGTCACAATTCACATCAGCTGCTCATGACAGCCAGTTCCAACCAAACTCCTCTCTTGGTCCTCAAGTCTACTTCCTGATCCCGGCTCGCCTTTCAGAGTGAGAGGGATGCAGTGGGCAGATAACGATAGACATGGGCGTGGTAGGGATGTCACGTGCAAAGCCCCAAGTACCCTTGTAGACACCTCGTCACAGTTAAGAAATTCGGCTGCTCCTTCCTTGTCCGCTTCCTGCACACATCTCCACAAACATGCGCTTATCTCGCCTACTGCAGTCTTTCTTTTAAACGACACACCGCAAGCCCTGAAATGCTAATTTATCTCAAGCTTTAAGCCCAACTATTGTCAACTCAACTTCGCCAAAACTCGGCAACCAGGAAGGATCTTCTTGTCCGTAAATACCCCTTAAATGGTAATACGTGAAAATATGGCTTTAACGGTAACATCCGTTTGGGAGACTAATATGACAAAATCTTGCATCTTGTGTCCGCTATAGTGAATCCAACAATTTATGGATACCCACCTGTGAAATTTTGAAAATCTACAGTTTTCATTGGATTGATTTGAAATGTTAACACAACAATTACACTGTATTGTGAGGAGTAACTGTGCTAAGTGTCATACAGTTAATCAGATTAGTTGCTAACATATTAATATTTTATTATATTTCTTTTAATAGTTGTATAAATGGTTCCCCATGATGCAATTTTGATTTTAAAAACTTAATAATTTTCAGTTATGTCCTATGATAGAATGTTAGCAAATTGATGAGATAATTTCTTAATCTTGTTATTAGTTTGGATAAAAATAAATTTTAAAGTTTAAATTCCTAATTTTTTTTCATTTAAATTTCGAAATGTAAACTTTAATATTTAATTACTCAGTAGTTATTCACGTTATGAAAAAATTATCTCATCATTTCTTTTTAGTATTATTTCTAAGCAGATACACCAAATTTCATGCAGAAGTACTGAAAATTGCATCATGTGGAGCATTTTAAAGAGCAAACGGTGCTAAAAATAAAAACATGGAAAAACTAAGTTTGAAGTCATAGCAAGGATAATGGAACTGTATGGACATGACCACTTACAGGCAATCAGTTAGGCGGCCACGTGACATAGTTAAAAAGGCCCTAAGGCTATTAAAGGCATACCAAAATAAAGCAGAAGATTTATGCTATTTGATAAAACAAAAATTCATTTTTGGCAATTTTTGACATTTTTAGCCTTTTTACACAGATGGGTATCCTTAAAAGTTTGATGAATTATTAATACCAATATTTTGATTCTGTTTACATCATATACTACAATCAATTATGCAGAAGTTACAAAATTATATGTTAGGCTTTGTAAGAAAATGGCGCTAACAGTAACATAAGTCTGCGAGAATAACATGCCAGAACTGTCCAATTTAGTGCATCCAACAACTTAAGAGCCTGATGAATTATTAATACTGATACTTTGATTCCGTTTACATTATATGTTGCAATAAATAATTTGCAGTAATATCCGTCACTGAGACGGTGTGGCTTACGTGTGTATACTTCTAAACCAATACTATTGCGAAACTAAAACAGTGACGTCCACACAATTCAAAGTTCAACTCTCACCTGAAAATAAATATTCTAGCATTGCAAATGTCCCCACTATACGTTGGAAATTTTGATATCCGTCTAAGAGACGGATATTACCATTTAAGGTATACCAATACGTACATACGTATGGTACTTCGACCATACGTGATTCTACACGAGTGTAACATATATAACCAACACAATTATTCTTTTTTTAAAGAACCGTTTCTCTGAAAAAGGTGTGTCAAATATTTGGAACCATCTAGCATATTGACGAATGGATATAGGGTTTATTATTTCACTAACGCTCGCGCAAACATTGTGTAAACATGCAGTTCTACCTTAATTCGAATGAACTTAGGTCACAATTTAACGTTAAGGGACACTGGGAGTGAAATTTGAAAGTTCCACATTTCTTGATAGATTTTTCTGAAATTTTTACTGTGTTTGTATTTATATGAGAATAGGCGGTACACCAAGTTTCATTAAAATTAGATAATTCGTTTAGGATATACAAATTATTTTATGAATTTAATAGGCACATTTTCAAAATAGAGCTCGCGTCTATTGACTTTTCAAAATTCATTTATATTGGCAGAACTGGTGCTCTAAAACATGGGTAAAAATTGTATGAAGAGATATTTCAAATACGTTTGCTGATTATGCTGCACATATTTTTTTAATAACAAAGAAAATTTAATCTTAAAAATTATTAATTTTTTCCATACAAAATAAAATGTTTTTGGAATTCATGTTAATGATAAGATCAATATTGAATGATAGTTTTGTTTAGCTGCTATTTATGAATACTTTTGGAAGTTTTCATTGAATTTGAAGTAAAACTCAGGCGCGACCTTCTTTTGGAATGTGCAGAAATGTAGTTCTGAGAAAAACAGGCTTTTATATAGGAACATCCTGTGTACGTTAAGGGAAGAGCACTATTTGAAAGGGCCGCAATGGTCACACGGAGTGGGGGGATATGAAAAATATTAGCTGATCCAAATGCACAGGTGTTCCAGGAACATTTTAAGGTAAAAAAACAATTTTCGACTTTTTGACAATTTTGACAAAAATTTCACTCCCAGTGTCCCTTAAAGTGTCATACAAAGTTTAATTTCTAAGAGAGATTTCGCAGCGTAAGTTTACTAACCATAGTTGACTATTCGACAAATTTACAATCTTAGATGTCTTGTTTCGTGATATAACAACCTAGAGATTAAACACTGCCATACTAGAAATTAACCTTTAGGTACATGCTCTGGTGTACAAGATACATCACATTAACTAAATACATTCTTTATATTCCTCCTGTGGCACTTTAGAGCCAGCGAACTCATTGTTGGGGTGTGCAGAATGACCGTTAACAGATAAATGGGCATTGTTATATCTGAAATGGGTTTTGGCATATGTGGAGATGTCTCTCCTGTGAACCAAACACACCACGCGTATTGTTACGTAAGTATATCTGATTGTTTTGTATTTCCTTAATTATTTACTATTTCATTAGAATTTAAGACCATGATAGACTAAATTACGTTTGTAGGGATTGTGCACAAGTTTAGAATCCCAGTCGTTTGGCTGAAGAGGCAATTAATATTTCCGCCCAAGCTATATTGCTGCAGAAGATCCTGAAGAAGAGGATACCTCAGAAGACGAACTTATTGAAGAAGGTGATCACATTGCCGAGCCGGAGCTAGAAGAAATGTAATTGACTCGGAACAATAACTGGATAAATCTAATCCAAGTGAGAGAAGCAATGAATATTTTGTGGCCAGAAATAAAACATGCCACAAAAAGCCCATTGCAAGTAAATTTAGTAAAACAAGGAGCAAAAATATCATAAGAATGTTATCTGGATCTAAATTGTGTGCGCGAAACATCACTGATGAAAGAAGCGCCTTTCAAATAAATGTTCACTGCTGATATTGTTGAAAATACTGTTTGATGTACAAACCTAGAGATTGGATGAGTGAGCACATACTGACCGTTTTATTATTCAATTATTTAAATGGTGTTACATTACATTAAGCCTCTGCTTACTGCAAATGTATATGCGATGAATCTAAAATATTTAATTAACGATTTTCCCAGTAATTTTCTTTCTTTGGACACTTCTGTTGTGTGGTGTATGGAATATACCACGCATATGTTAGCTCTATGTTTGCAATGTTAATTTTAAGAACTTTAACTCTAGAAGTGTGAAATTTGGTAAATATACAAAACAATGCCTTTTTTTAAATGTATTGACCGTTTATAGCACATAGATATGATTTCCATATTTTTAAAAAAAGTATATGAATGTTGTTTTTTTCACTCGTACCTGTCATTGGATATTTAAATTTGCTTTAAAGACATTTCCGGCACGTTTTAGGGGTAAGAAACTAGATTATGAATGTTAAAAATGAAAATAAAGAATATAGGGGTCAAACTTGCAAAATCAGCAAACACAGACACACACACGCACACACACACCACACACACACACACACACACACACACACACACACACACACACACACACACACACACACACACACACACACACACACACACACACACACACACACACACACACACAAAATTCATGTTTTTTACCCAAACCAGCTTTCATCCTCCCCTTAACGGGAAATTCATGTGGGCATTCTCAGTGCATTCATTACAAACTTACCTTTGGTATATACAAATCAAGACAATTTTTAAGAATGTTTTAATGAGTCGCTTTAAATCGAGCAAGCCAAATGTACACAGGGAAGATATTGTTAGAAAACACCGCGGAACCCTTCTGTGCCGCGGCACCTACGTTGAGAAGCATCGGTCCAAAATAACACGAGTATGAACTGATCGCATTTGCCCTTATTCCCACCAAGATATATCTTCCTACTGCAGTCAACTTTGACGCTAGGAGTTTTACGAGTTGATGAGAATCGGTTCGACATTTCTGACGTTAGACACGGAAGCCCGGGTATAGATTAGATCATGCGTGCCTAACTACTGCCTTCAAAGTCCCTCTTCTGTCTCTGTCAGAGACTAGAAGTTCAATTACTAATAAAACGGCTGACTCTCTACCTTCTCTGCTGCTATTCTGCATTATCCAGACTCGAGCCAAATTAACGAATCCTTTTCTTTCTCTCGCTTAACATCAATATCTCCTTTGCTTTACCTTTCATATCAAGCGTTAATTTTATGGTTACCATATAAGTACATGTCAAAAAGGGAAAACATGCAAGAAAAGCATTTCCTCCTTCATTTCTCCTACAATGTATGACATATCTCACCAAAATATAACATTTCTCAACAATTCAGTTTCAACAAAGAGCACTATTTATTACTTTGCACTAAAGCTGCAGTCTATGATGCTCTTGAGGTCTTAATAATTATTTTAGCTAATGTTTGCTTGTAGTTGTCCTTTGGACGGATAGTTTGAAGTTTCTTCGCTCTACCCTTACTTGAAAATGAATAATATTTTAAGTAATTATTATTTATTTGAGCCAACAAACTTACTGCTGGTGTTCTTAAACACACAAGCCGCGTGTGGACAACGTTTAAGAGGTGGAATTAGGACTGAAAAGTTCAATGCCATTGCCATGATTTGAACCACGGATCTTCCGCTTATCGAGTGGCTGCTCTAGCCACTAAGCTACCATGGACAACTTGCCAGCATGACATTAAATTCCCCACCCGATTTGTACTTTCCTGGTTAGGTCACGAGGGAGTCTCACGTCAGAGATAAATACCCCAAGGACAGTGAACACTTGCGATTCGATTGCTTGATAAATGACAACATATACGTACTGTAAGAAAGCATTAGTAATACTCTTATTATATTTAATGTACTTCCAAGAAGGAAGGTTATTTTTCCTCCTTTTCGGAAGAAAATGCCGAAACCTAATTAACCATAACATTACCAAACCTTATTTCATAGCATAGACTAGCAAGGGGGAGGGTACTTTGTCACCACCACTAGTAACAAACTGTTTCAGCAATTTTTAAAACAAATTTGTTTTACTATTGGGTAATACATCTTTCATGTTTATAAAGGTAATATCTAACACTGTTTAGTCATTACTTTTTTACTTTTTACACTAATCACATTAGATATTATGCTAATCCTTATTACAGAGCTTATACTACCAATAGAGTTGCCCACCACTGGTAACAAAATATCACAGCAATTTTCTAATATAAATTTGGCATATTTTGTTATGTTTATAAAGATAATATTTAACATTGTTTAACAATTCCTTTTGAGGATATAGTCCTAACTCACCATCACCTTACCTAATCAGACTTTTCTAGGATCACTTGACACTAAAGATCCTTGCCTGCGCAACCGCAGGCTTTGGGCTCAACATTTTTTGTGATCCGGCATCCAACAATTTTTGACCGGGTCCAAAGTTCGCCTTGAACACGATAATATCCATAATTAACTATTAATAAAAAAGTGTTATTATTTATGGGGAAATCGTATTGATGGTTTACGCGATCTCCCACAAAACATTCATAGTACAGTAAATACTTAAAATTTGCCCACCTTTCCAAGAAGTAAAAATGCCTGGTGAACTCGTATTAGAATAGAATAATAGTAACACAAGAACAAGCAGATTAGTTACAATTACTCTTCATGTATTAGAATTTGAGTTAAGAAAAAATATATAAAATACAAAGACTAAAAAACTAAATAAGTACATGATTAAGTACGATTAGAATACAAATAAAATTCAATTAAAATCTAATTAAGCCGCTGAGGAAGACCAGAGCAGAAGAGGAAGAAGGACGGGAAAATTTTGTGTAAATGTATATGGTTAAAAACCCTTAATTACAATTAATATGTTAAAAGGTACATAACTCATAAAATTCAAAATAATTTAGTTAAACGAATAGCATTGAGGAGCCATACATTTCTAAATTTATAATGAAATATAGAATTCAAATTAATTTGATGAAAGGAATAAAATTGAGGAAAAAAATTATTAAAAAACTTATAAGCAACTAATTTGTTAAAATTTGATAAAAATAAGTTAAGGTAATAAAACCTAATTAAAATATAGATAAATTCTAGAGTGGATGAGAGCACCGATTATACAAGCCGATAACCTCCAAGTGGGTGTGAATTAATTTTCTAGGAGTACTGTCTCGCAAGCCGACACCGATCCTTAAACTCTATAACCAGGAAAACGGGATTCCCTAACAAGAATCAAAGAAGCTCGAGTAGTGCCACACTGAGATGTGTAAATTCCGCTATAATTAGTCCCCGACTGCTTAACCTGGAGATTCGCCCCAGAAGTAATCGTTACACTTGCTCTCTCTGGTCCTCAAAAACGCCAATTATCTAAGTGAAGCTGCAAACAATGTGCCATAAACTTCACACGTCCATTCTCCTTAACACTCACTTCTCAGCATTCACATGTCTTGAACCGCAACATTTAAAATGGTAGACTGATAATGCTTATCAGCATCATATGATGCCTTAAACATAAGTATAAACCCTCTCAAGCTATGAAACACAAATTTGTCAGTCAGAAAGGACAACAATGTAGATTCCCAACAGGCTTGAAGCATTAAAGGCAGACGAATACTTTGTCGGGAAATGTTAATTTTCATTTACGTTAAATGAAGTAACTTTGTCAACAAAACTACTCTTTCACATTGTGTTTTTTGCTATCTTTTCTAAGTCATTAGAAATACCTGGGTGTTCGCTCCCGTAGTTGTTACTACAGTCACAAAACTGTATTCTAAAACAAAATAACTAGCGAAGATTTTGATACAGAGCTAAAATAAACTACAAGGATAACTGTCATAAGTATATTTCGAATTCATTACATTACTTTAACATATTACGTACATTTCACTCAGGGACAAACTACCTGACTGACGAATGTATGTACATATCCCAACCCACTGCAAACCATGCCAGACGTGTACATATTAGCTAATGTAGAAGTTACCAGTGTGATGTGTATCTGTACGTGTATGTATATGTTCCTCCACAGCAATCTACAGATGTACGAGAGAACTTCATGTATGTTCATAATTCATTCTGTGACGAGCTACCTGATTGATGTGTGTATGTTACTCTGTGACGAGCTACCTGATTGATGTGTGTGTATGTCACTCTGTGACGAGCTACCTGATTGATGTGTGTATGTTACTCTGTGCGGAGCTACCTGATTGATGTGTGTATGTTACTCTGTGACGAGCTACCTGATTGATGTGTGTATGTTACTCTGTGCGGAGCTACCTGATTGATGTGTGTATGTTACTCTGTGACGAGCTACCTGATTGATGTGTGTATGTTACTCTGTGACGAGCTACCTGATTGATGTGTGTGTATGTTACTCTGTGACGAGCTACCTGATTGATGTGTGTATGTTACTCTGTGACGAGCTACCTGATTGATGTGTGTGTATCTTACTCTGTTACGAGCTACCTGATTGATGTGTGTATGTTACTCTGTGACGAGCTACCTGATTGATGTGTGTATGTTACTCTGTGACGAGCTACCTGATTGATGTGTGTGTATGTTACTCTGTGACGAGCTACCTGATTGATGTGTGTATGTCACTCTGTGACGAGCTACCTGATTGATGTGTGTGTATGTTACTCTGTGACGAGCTACCTGATTGATGTGTGTATGTTACTCTGTGACGAGCTACCTGATTGATGTGTGTGTATGTTACTCTGTGACGAGCTACCTGATTGATGTGTGTATGTCACTCTGTGACGAGCTACCTGATTGATGTGTGTGTATCTTACTCTGTGACGAGCTACCTGATTGATGTGTGTATGTTACTCTGTGACCAGCTACCTGATTGATGTGTGTGTATGTTACTCTGTGACCAGCTACCTGATTGATGTGTGTGTATGTCACTCTGTGACGAGCTACCTGATTGATGTGTGTGTGTTACCCTGTGACGAGCTACCTGATTGATGTGTGTATGTTACCCTGTGACGAGCTACCTGATTGATGTGTGTATGTTACTCTGTGACTAGCTGCCTGATTGATGTGTGTATGTTACTCTGTGACTAGCTACCTGATTGATGTGTGTATGTTACTCTGTGACGAGCTACCTGATTGGTGTGTGTATGTTACTCTGTGACCAGCTACCTGATTGATGTGTGTATGTTACTCTGTGACCAGCTACCTGATTGATGTGTGTATGTTACTCTGTGACCAGCTACCTGATTGATGTGTGTATGTTACTCTGTGACGAGCTACCTGATTGGTGTGTGTATGTTACTCTGTGACTAGCTACCTGATTGATGTGTGTATGTTACTCTGTGACGAGCTACCTGATTGATGTGTGTATGTTACTCTGTGACGAGCTACCTGATTGATGTGTGTATGTTACTCTGTGACGAGCTACCTGATTGGTGTGTGTATGTTACTCTGTGACCAGCTACCTGATTGATGTGTGTATGTTACTCTGTGACGAGCTACCTGATCGATGTGTGTGTGTTACTCTCTGTGACGAGTTACCTGATTGATGTTTGTATGTTACTCTGTGACCAGCTACCTGATTGATGTGTGTGTAGGTTACTCTCTGCAATGAGCCACCTGATTGATGTGTAAACAGTTTTACTCTGCAATAAACAATATTTGTGTTAATATATCCCATTTATAACAAGTAACCTAATTCATTAGTGAGTATTTTTCTCTCAATCTCAGGCTTCAATGAGAGCTTAGATCACATTGGGAGCTAAAAAAGAGATGAATTTTCTGCTTTGCAGTCAACGTTTATTTTCTTGGCAATCAGGAAATAAGCAGCCCCAGCATGCAGGGAAACTAAACAGAGCTGGGGGAGCTTGGTCAGGATGAACCAGTCAAAATGCAGATACGAGACAACAGTGTGGGATCCGAGACAGAGGAAGAGAAGCGTAGGAAGACCAAGGCGAAGATGCGCACAGGATTTCAGTGGACAAGAGAAGCGTAGAGTGAAGTGGATGTAAATTGTAGGATAACTAACTTAAGGTAGAAATAGGAGCACAGTGGACATGAACAATGAGCGTTAACATGAAGACGTTACAAGAGTTGGAGCTCCAAGGCGCTAGCTAACTCTGAGAGAGCCTTTGAGCTAACCCCTACATTGGTGGGAGACCTTTTCCCTAATGTCTTTATTTATACATTCATTGAATCGTTTATTTATTCATTCATGGATTAATTGATTCCATTCATTTACTGATTCGTTCATTCATTTCTACATTGATTCGTTCTCTGATTCGTTGTTTCCTTCATTGATTCGTACATTGATTCGTTCGATTATTCATTCATTGATTATACATTATTTATTTTCTAGGCAAATAGTCTCAAACACTGTTAAACCTACCTTCACGATAGAATTCTGTTACTATTTTAAGCATTACGATCAGGTTTATAGTCATCTCTAATTCAGAACGTACGGTTTCACAGAAATGTACTTAGGTATACCAGCATAACGTGTTAGCCTTACAAGGTCTTCTTGGGCGCAAAGCTGTTCATCAGGAAGCGTTGCTTCTGGCAAACCAGAGATGGCATACATTACATCTCGCTCCATAGTAAAAGAGCTATAACAAGATGGTCGTGTTGCCCATACGGAAACGCTATTGCTCATAATCTGTCAAAGTGTGTGCTCTAGATCGCAGTAACTACCCGAAGGAGATGCATGCAGCTTCATGAAACTTTATTGCCACTTGCCTTGGCAATGCGCTGCAGCTTAATTACATAAACTGCACTCCATAAAACCATAGAAACACGTCTTTCATTATGAAGGCAAATAAAATTCAGTTTAGGAACGTACAAAGAAAAAAAGGATCTTAGTTTAAAAGCTCTTATATGCTAACTGACATAAATGTCACTACCTATTATAGTTGGGCCGAGCGGGAGATAGCGGGTTGCATTCCCCTTCCTGACTTTGGTTTCTTCGGGAGTTTTCCCAGGTCACCTAAGCGAATGGTGGGAATGTTAATTACCTTGCATCTCCCGTGTCACTTTCTTTCATTTCATTGTCTGTTAGGTATTTCCAGGTTGTAAGAGTCAGCAGATTTGCCGGCGGGCTGCGCTGCGTATGTGGTTGCGCTCTGGAAACACGGTGCTCGGCTGAGGGGAGGCGCTATGGTCGGCCGGCCGCCATCCCTGGGGAACTGATTGCTCAGCCGGCTCTGGCTGGTGGCGAGCTCTCTGTGGCGATCTGGGCTGAAGGACTTGCCTGCGCCTGTTAAGAGACCCATCGTAGCTGTAGCTCCGCTTGTAATGAGTTCTGGTCACCTGTAGGGCACTTTCATATCATCCTTCCTCCCTGACACACAATAAGCCATTGGGTGAGGTGCCAGAATCCCTACCGTGACGGACAGACAGACGGACTTATTATCGCTTATTTTTATATACTTTCCTCAAACTACTCTGAAGAACACTTGCTTTCTTTCTGCCTCATGTTAATCCGAACTAACCTTTACAGAAATACTTCATGCATATCTTCTTGTAGGTACAGCCAAGGAAAAAATGATAGTCTGCTCTCCGAATGCGCTCAATTTTAAAGTTCCACGTCGTGTGACAGCGTGGTTTACAGAAATCGATATTCCAACATGCAGCAGAGTTTATTTATAGTCCCTGACCCATATGTTATCCCCTGTCTGTCACTCAAATAGCCTGTGTCTTTAATCAGCACTCGACTTTGTTTATATACTAGCAAATACAAATGCCAGTGGCAATTCAAGACACAAGCTACTTGAGTGTCCGATAGACGATAACATGCGAATCAGACTATAAACAAATTCAGCTGCATCTTGGAATATCGACTTGTGTAAACTGCGCTGCCAAACAACGTGGAACTTCAAAATAATCTGCTCTCCTAATGCGCTCAATCGTTTTTTTCATGGCTGTACAAGGGAAATCGATCACGGGATGTTTAAAACCTGGGCGCTAATGTTTTAAAATTCTATACTGTTTCTATTGTGTCGCCAGGGAGAGGCGCCTGGAGCCTTAAGAATGACGAGGAATTGAACAATTAAAACTAATATTAACAAAGATCTTGCAAATTACACATGCCACAAAACCATATTTAAAATAAATTAAATGTTTTAAAATTAAACATTCAACGAGATCTACACTGTTTGTGCATCAGGGTTAGTTTTTTATCTCCCTGGACTTTTTTACCTTCTATACAAATAATACAAAACTCCTTTTGAATGGAGAGGGCTTCACTCTCCATTTCCATAAAGTTCAAGATATGCATTTTAATAGCAATGTGATCTTAAACATGTGATTTTCAATAAAACTACCTCAGGCCATTTTTTAAACAATTGGACATTTCGAAACATCTTATATGTAATGGATAGCTTGTGGTAACGGAATTTTCTTGAAAATTGACGTGTCGCATCCTTGAAAGATGTTGAATCTAACTGACAAGTTTGGCATTTATCAGATATTTCGTTTTTGAGTTATACTATTTAACAACACATATACACTCTTACGGTTGGAGTACAATGTTTGTATACCTATCAGGTATGTGAAACAAAAAGAACAATTTTTTAACACAAATGGAAATCTATTGTTTAGTGTTCTGCGATACAGAAGACAGCATTGAAGCATTTGGACCATATTAATCTCACTTTTAAAGCACCACATATATGTGCTAACATATCACAGAACAATGTTTATTTCTATTTTTTACAAATTCATGGAATAGTATAATACATGTTTATATAAATGAGAATCAGTGGATGTTACAGAAAACAAGACATGTAATCAGTTAATTAGGACGTAGTTTCATTTGATTCTTTACCTACTATTTTGTATTTCCTACTCCTCAAAGTGTTTTACACAAAACCCATTTTTGCATTTGACACAGAAAGTTATTGAGTAGCTTTTGTACAGAACTCGAATGGAATTACTTCCTCTTACTCAATTTGTTGCTAGAAGGTAGCCATTTATTGCCGAATTGAATTCCTTTGGCGGTTTCCTCAGTTCCTATTTCTGTTCTTCGTTTTCAAATAGGAAAATACACAGTTGGTCTTAAATATGTAGCTAAAAGTCATACGGGAACCTTACATAACAATTTCTACACTCTACGTTCGTTGTTTTTTATGTCTGTATTTATATATTTATTTTCCTAATATGTGTTAGAGATTTCACATTACAGCTTCAAGCTCCAGTCTAGAGCATTCGTTCTCTAGACGAACTGTGGCATTCTCCAGCGTTTTTATCTTTACAATTCTGATATATGAATTCAGACCCTCTGATTAATATTTCTCACCTAAATAACTTTGCTCCATCCAATTAGATATAATAACTATCCCTGACGCTTTATTTTGAGAATTTATACGTCCTCATAACTGAGAAAAGTACATTCATTGCAGTGCTTATAGATTTTCATCCACTTATTCCAGGAAATAACTAAAAATAATAATTAGGCCGTTTTCACGGATTTTAAGATATGCGCTTGCTTTTCCACATGCAGATTTCGAGGCACTATGCCGGGCTTCTTAGCAATATAATTTTATATGCGTGGCGAGCTGGTGGCATACACAAGCTCCCACCCTGCAGGTCCTTTCCTTGTACTCTGTTTGCTTTCACCAGGCTATGGGGTCCAACCTACCCATTTACTCGTTGCGGAATACCCTTCGACCTTTCATCCAAGAATTGTCTAGCAAGAACGACATTGCCCGTAATCATATATATTCTATTTATTATGGACCTCTATGTACACTGTCGGTCTGGGTGGCTCAGTCGGTTAGACGCTGGCCTACTGATCCCAAGGTCGCGGGTTCAAACCCGGCCCAGGTCGATGGTTTTTAAGTGTGCTTAAAAACGACAGCTCCATGTCAGTAGATTTACTGGCATGTAAAAGAACTCCTGCGGGACAAAATTCCGGCACACCGGCGACGCTGATGTGATCCTGGCAATTGACAGCGTCGTTAAACAATAAAATATTTTTTTTTCTATGTACACTGCGTTATAGAAAAATACTCCCCTGGTACTAAAGACACTAACAGCCTAAAAATCACGTGAAAACATGCCTTGTTTAACCAAGTCACAAGTGCGCAACACACATAGCACTAACTAGCAGCATATCGGACACAAAGAGGGAAATATCCAGAAATGAAGTGACATTGAAGTTGAAATGGACTAGGACATTATATCTTTGAAAAGTCTTATGAAAGAGACTCACTTGGAAAGTGCGTGAAAGACTTTTCGGTTGAAGATGGATAAAGGAAGTAAGTCACTTTAAATATTTTAATCTAATCTGTATGATAGTTGTTTAAGTATACCTAAAATAATTATTATTAAACTAATTTCTTGTCCTATCTAAAAAAAAACCTGCTCCTGACAAGGCGACAACAAATGAATAATCGACATTGTTTACGAAGGAAAGGAAGAGAATGATGAACGTCACAGTGAAGGATAAGTGCCTTGACCTACGAATCCACACCGCAAATCCTTCGAAATTAATTTGAGGACACTTCGTCATGGGCAATGTTTAAGGGACAGTTTGAGGCCATTGCCATTGGCAATACATACACGCCGGCGGAGATGACATTGCCTTTATCTGCTAATCAGGTTCAAGCAGCCGTAACGTTTCACTTTTCTCACCTGACGCTTGGCTAATGCTTTAATTAGAATCGATGGAATGATAACGGCCTGCAGCATGAGTTTCTTCAGGCACTGTCGTGAATTCACTGCGGGGTTTACGAACATTACGGAATTATATACACAGATTATCAGGGAACGACGGACCTTCCAGCGGTTCAACTAGGATCAGTTGGCTCTCCAGGTCTTCATGAAACATCCTCGCAGGAACCCTGTTGTAGGATACCGAAAACCTCTGTGGACACGGATACCAATGAGGTCAACATTGGTATATGCTGCCACAAGAGCAAGACGGAGAAGAGAAGAATAATTATATACTTCAGTAGAATCCTGTCCAAGTCGAAAATAGAACTACTGAACTACTCTCTGAAAGATTTTATTAACAGAAGGCCGGCTAAATCCAACGGTTACACAACATTCTGGCATACTGAAGTCATTCTAATGCAGATGCATTTCTCCGAAGGTCATTTTAGGAAACTGCAGTCATCATGTGAACTTGGAGGCAAAGTAGAATGTTACAGGTTTGGGCAAAGATTACCGATTTGGATTGAAATTGAGGACAAAGCAACATGAGAATTGAGCCCTAGGGCTGATTTTTACGACTGAAGAAACTGAAAAACATCATGTTTGGACGAATGTCGCCCCGGACTCACAAGAGCTATTTGGTCAAGGGTGGTATGTTCAAGAGAGAGAGAGATAATCGCCGTCTGGAACGAAGGCTGTTGCGCAGTAGACAAATATCCAATGACATCACAGACACGTGTTTTCTAGCCAACCAGACGTAGTCTATTTCAGAGCACCTGTGTGAGAGTATTTGTACAGTTTTACAGTGAAATTAAGCAATTCCGAGCAATAAGTGCACTCCGTAAGTCCATTAACAGTTCCGAAGATGGCAGAAGCAAAATACCTCTGCGTTATTCACAGTTATATCAGGGAAATTGTGCATAATGTGTACAAGTGCTTCCTAAGAAAGATGGGAAACAGTTGCAACGCAGCACTACCCCTCTTTCCCCTACATGCGCGTTATCCGTCACCGCTATCGCTCCTGACGGCTACTCCAGTATAGATATGTCTTCCGCTTCTGGTGTAAATACTCGTTGTTGTTGTTGTTGTAGTATTTAACGCCCGCTTTTACTACATATGGCACCGCGGGCGGTGACACTGATGATACATGGAATGAAGATGGAGCACCGGTGGAATGAGATGGCGGGGGAAACGGGAGCACCCGGAGAAAACCCGCCCTGACGCCACTTCGTCCACCACGAATACCACATGCGTGTCCCTGGGATCGAACCCGGGCCGCCTAGGTGGTAGGCGAGCGCGCTAACCGCTCGGCCACGGCGCCGCCTGTAAATACTCGAATTAGGCATGTGGGTGATACAGGATTTGTGAGCACATATCCCGTGACACATTAGACTCGTTGCAGTATTACTGAGGCATGTAACATGTTTGTATCTCAAATTGCAATTCCTAGATTACAGTTAACGATGTTTTAAACAGCTATACCTCGTGGGTGCTATGCAACTGAGACTACATGACGAATATGCGAAACTAAATCTTAGGCAGCCATACTTTAGTTTTACTTACTCTGCCACCTACATGTAGGTGGAGAAGGTATTCTCATAAAGTCCATATCGAGATGTCACCGTAAATATATTTTTTGAGGCAACTTGAATAAAAGATCTGATGTGTGCACTCACATGACTTTGTCCACTCCTGTACTAACCATTCTTACAAACTGTTATTCCTATACCTTCGTGTTAATTGAGCTAAACATTTGTAGAAATTATATTGTTTATCTTCTTGTAGATACAAGGGGAATATGGGAATACAGTAGACTTTCAGCGATAGTCAAATCTTTTAAAGCTTTCAAATTCCGTTCTCTTTGCACGGTTAACATACAAAAATGAATAACGACGTTCCATTTGACAGAAGTAAAAGTACTCCAAAACTCACACAAATAACAGGGAATACTTCCGAAATGGTTCACCCTACAAAGAGTTTACTCAGACATAAATTTTGTGATTTAGCAAGATCTGCATTATTTGTGTAGTAAGATTCGGTCCATCTCTTACGGTATATCAGTAATGCAAAAGACATGCGAGTAAATAGGACTACATAGGCTACAGCCAAAAAATTCAAGATATACATTTCATTACAAGTTACGCAGTAGGATGCGCACTAAGGACTCTATGGAGGAATTTAGCGCATGCGCAGGGATGTTATTATGCTCAGGTCGTTCATCCCAGTACACAGATGGTTAAAAGGTGGTATAACTTCCGTATTAAGATACCAAAACGAATGTTAACAAATTGTCAGAATTGTTCGTTCTCAAACTCCGAGGCTCTTCCGAGTCCAAAACGAACATCTTTGGACAGGAGTTCCTAATTGAAAACCGATCAGTTTGCCATCCCGCACTACATACTAGGCGTTGTCGGTGTTTCTTTGGGACAACCAGTGTATATAACCACTTTGAATAGAGAAAACCGTGTGGATGTAATACATTGATTGGAGGACGAATAGGAAATGTATGTGAATTTATTAGGCAAAAGAAATTCGAGCAGAGAAACCCATGTGAATGTTACGGTAGGTAAGGTGGAGGACATGCAAACGTCACACATCAGTTTTCTCACTAGAATTAGCTTACGTATAAGGTTTGAAGTCTGGTTTGTTTCACAGTTCAGTTAGACTATATGAGGCGTTGAGCACAACAGTGGCCCAACCCACAAAAATTCAGAAACTGAGTTATTAGCACAGACATGTTCCCCATATCAAAATCTAGGAGAGCAGTAGTGGCCACATTTCTACAACCACCGGCAGATGGCATGAGAAGGGTGTTATTGCATGGAACTGAATCTGGCCTCCTGGATAGAAACAGTGGCCCAACCTCCCTGCATGTATGTAACTGTGTATCACAATGTCGGTGCTATATTGATTAAAATTTCCAAATATCATGACTCTTGCTTAGTTATTAAAGTCACTATAAAACTTTCAAATCACAGATATTTTTTACGCTCCATTATCTCCATTGTGTACATTTAGTGGTTGGGCCACTGTTGCGCTCAACGCCTCATACGTAAGTAACGTTATGGCTTGTGCTGAAAATCCTTACCCTACCTTGTGGGATTTAAGTTGCGAGAGCTATAAGTGCAAAGATAGTTCGCAACTTACTAGAAAATATTTAGTATCTTCTCCCGTAAATCACAAAAATATCACTTTGTATATACTGGTAACAAATTGCATGTAATACGCACATTAAGTCCAAGGTTCCAGCCTCCCAGCATTATTGACGATACCAGGGGATAGATAGACCATGAGCATCAAGTAGGAACATATAATTATCACATCTCGTGCAGTTAATTTCGAGTAACAATGGGCCGTGAACAGGGCCGCAGTCCCTTACTGTACATTTGTTATGAGTTCTCTTTGTATGGACGAGTATTAATAATTATCTTTGTAATCTAAATATTCATGTCTTGAGAGAAGACTTGTAAAGCGCTCTCGTGATGCCGTTTTGCATTGTTCGACGTGTCTCGCAGAAAGCAAGCTGTTACACGCAAGCCGGCACTTCTTTCTGCATCTATCCTCGTTTCCTTCCATACTGATACATGCTTCTCTAGGGTGGAACGAAAGTCATATCCCTTCTAATATGTGCTTCATACGAGCATTACAAATAAAACATTCGAATGGCATTTCGTTGTTTCGACCAGCTGGTTTCGAAACAAATAGATTTTGTACCAAATTGGATGTGTCATTCCACAACAATGTGCCATGTCAGCTTGTTACTTGTAAGATGCGTAGAGTAACTTATTTCTGACACAACTTCGGTAGTAATTATGGGACATCATACAGATTACGAAATAATTAATCACTTAAAAGACGTGAGGGAATACTCCGAGCTATTCTTTCAGATGTGAGGTAAGTCGACAACGTTGCGCTGAGGTTGGTCAGGGAATTCACATGGTTTTTGTATGTAAACAGGTACGGCGCTTTCGCTTACGTGTAATATTTTGGGAGCTAATGGCTGTGACTGGCCTACACTCGTACAGTAAACACGGAAGGACAAAGCAGGGTATGGGTTTGTTTTCAAGACGCACCGTTACGGTGTTAGTTTATGTACTGAGCTAGGGAAAGTGACCACCCACACAGTCTGCAGTGTTGCCAGGTTGGTTTTGACAAAGCTAAAGTATCTCTGTAGGAAATGGTTAGAGACAAAAACGTAAGATACAAAATGTGTTCCAAATACCGAGATCTAGCACTGGTTTAAATTAATGTAATGACTTCCCTTCCACCCGGTATATAAAGGGTAGTTGTGGGAGCATCTTTGATGTTTAATGTTTTGTTTACATCAGTATTACGCACTACAATTTGTGTTCCTTTTTTGTGTCCAACGAGCTTATTGTGGATGAACTTTAGGATATTCCTTAATTTTAAATGTTATAAATTTATATGTAGCACCCCTTAGTTACATTCCATTGAGAAAAAGAAGTAGTTCAGGGAAAAAAAAATAGATAAATCGGTGAATAATAACACGTGCCCCAGTGACCATCAATTTTGTATAAATCGTAAAATGTGTGTTAGACCGCCCGCGTAGCATGACAGCTTCAAACGCATCAGCTAGTTAGCCACCCGTTGTATAAACTGTTAACTTCCTGCTGAACGAGATGTTATATACACGAAGCAATATTATTAATAATAAGAAGTGTGTATAAAGCAAAGCTGTAATATTTCTGGGCCTGGTGTACCACTTTTCAAAGTCTTCCGAAAGAAATGGCGATCACCAAGTGTTTGATAATTCTGGTCTGGATTGAAGGATCTGCAAGTAAAGGAACAGTTACAGCTTGTCTAAAACGTCCTGACACTCCATATGCGCGAGTGAGGAGGAATTCGGGGAATTGGTAGGAGTAGTGGGGGAGTAAGTGACTAGAACTAGAGGGATACCAGAACTTGGAGGCATGAACTTCCCAGTCACGGCAACTCGAAGACTGACCCCCACTTCTCTTTTATGCAAGTAGACTGCTCAGTTTTACCGCCCATCTTTGACTCTGGAGTGGGGGAATGTCAGGACGTTTTGGGCAAGCTGTAAAAGATTTATCACAGGATAATCTTTCATTCGCTAAGGAGGCTTTGCGCAGCAAACAAACAACAGAAGATTACAGAGAATTCTTAGAACTTGTTGAGATATTTCTAGGTAATGTTCCGCCTCGTAGATTATCTTTCGGAGCTCCAGGAGCAATACATCATGCACGATGGATGTCGAAGGCAATCTACAGCCATAAAATATTCTTATTCTGGAGTGCATGTGTAATCAGTGAAGCGGAACTGTCAGGAATGCGTGCCGTATGTGTGTATTTCTTGTATCTGTTTATATGACGCCTGGGTTTGCTCCTACATTGCGGTAGAAGCCTCAAAGCAAGACTTGAAGTTGTTATAGGGTCTACTATCTTATGAAAAGATTGAGTACGTGATTTCTCAAGTAAATGCTCCCATAATTGATACCTTAGACCTGAGAATGCTACACTAACCTTTTTGACTGGAAAGTTCCCACTGAAGTGTACAAAAAGATTATCAAGGCTCTCAAATGCCAGAGAAATCCAGTTTATTATGAAAATGTGAAATGAATAGTACTTTAAGCGAATAAAAATACCTAGCTTTGGTTCCAAAAGTCTTTCAGACCTTATGCGCACAGTCTTTTAATTTCTTTAAGATATTCCCTCTCCTTGTTTCCCTATGGCTGGGAAAATAATGAATCTTATTTGCAGGAATACGAGATCGTTATATCTTTAAGGTAGTCAATTTTTCAGCAGAAAGGTGTATTAAGTTAATGGCCGAATTTTATAGTGTTTTGACAAAAAATTCAGAACAAAAGCAGTGTATGAAAGTATTGCAAGTTGTGAGAGATAATCCAAAGCAACTTCATGACTACAAAAGGTAACACCGATACAATCAGTTTAGTTCTGTACATTTGTTCTGTAGCGTCTATATTTAACATAACATGTACCTACATGTATATTTGAACACAACATTTGTATCAATCAACATAATTTAGTATTGAATACAAAAACAAATTAAACTTATCGTTTGATATAACAGGATATTGACACATTCTATTTATAAAAATACTACCATCAAGTATCACTCGTGTCAAAAAAGTGTACCTACATAAAATATATTACAATAAAACACAATGTTGTCCAGGAGTATTTTTATTTGTACTGAAAATGCCCAATTTTATGGAGATTGAGGCACGAATTAAAAGTAATTAATCTTCACCATACTTGAATCGGCTGTTTTCAGGTGCAATGGAACATATTTATGGTGTGCCATTATAAAAACTTGAGAAAAAAAAATGAACTGACATGAGCTAAGGGCCACCCTATTGCCCATACGTCACCACTCCTTTACTCTTTATTTCTGCAAGCAGCATAGAGAGATAGAGCTTCAAAAGATGAGTTATTTGTACATTTTCCATTTCTTCCTAGAGTGAGTCGTTTTGTCACAAAATATTAAACAATTGGATTCCAGCATGGGATAATCAATGTCAAATATCAGTACAGCGGTTATGCACTGCACCATATCTTCATTGGGTCCTTCATTAAGGATACGCATCTGTGAAAAAAGTCTTAAAATTTCGAAGATTTCCAAAAAATGAATTTTTGTTTTATCAAATAGTATTAATCTTCTGCTTTATTTTCATATGCTTTTTATAGCCTTACGGCCGTTTTAACTATGTCACGTGGCCGTCTAACTGATTGCCTGTAAGTGGTCATGTCCATTTAAATCCATACAGTTCCATTATCCTTGCTATGACTTCAAACTTAGTTTTTCCACGCTTTTATTTTTAGCACTGTTTGCTCTTTAAAATGCTCCACATGATGCAATTTTCAGTACTTATGCATGAAATTTGGTGTATCTGCTTAGAAATAACATTAAAAAGAAATGATGATATAATTTCTTCATAACGTGAATAACTGCTGAGTAATTAAATATTAAAGTTTAAATTTCGAAATTTAAATGAAAAAAATAATGATTTTAAAATTTAAAATTCATTTTTATCCAAACTAATAACAGGATTAAAAAATTATCTCATAAATTTGCTAACATTCTATTACAGAACATCACTGAAAATTATTATGCTTTTCAAATCAAAATTGCATCATGGGGGAACCATTTATATAAATACTAAAAAAAATTAATATGTGAGCAACTAATCTGACTAAATGTATGAAATTTTGCACAGTTACTCCTCACTATACAGTGATTGTTGTGTTTAAATTTCAAATCAATCCAATCAAAACTGTAGATTTTCGAAATTTCACAGATGGGTATCCTAGGGGACTCTTTGGCACCAAAATGGCCCAAATACGGTTTTTTCCAGAAAGCACCATGGAAGAACTTACCAACTGCGTTTCAAAGAAACTTAAGAAGAACTGTTTTATATATGAATTACATTGGATTTCAGAAAAGCGAAAGTCTGTTTAGTGATTTTGTTACAAAACAATTTACACAATGAAAAGTATATTCTGCGTCTCGGTTAAAGAAGCTTGAAGACGATAAAAACTGGCTCTGTATGGCTTTACGTGAGAAGGGAGATCTGTGGCTGAGTTATGAGCACTCTCGGTGCATGGGGAGGGTCCTACACTGCTGCACTCTACGTCATCAGATTGCAGTGTCCCACTTCCTGCCTATTACATTAAGTTGTCCTGTATTCGGGGTGATGGAAACAATAAACTACACCTACCTCATACACTCATCTTCGAGTGGCAAGTGGATGCTGATGATCCTGTTTCCCAGTGTTGCCGTGTGTGTGTGTGTGTGTGTGTGTGTGTGTGTGTGTGTGTGTGTGTGTGTGTGTGTGTGTGTGTGTGTGTGTGTGGATCCCACAACAGCACTTTTGGACTTTTGCCATTGCCTCCGGAACTGTAGAGCAGCAGATTTCTATTCCAATGGACTTAAAAGCATATCCAAAATGCTCAATAAAACCTGGAGTCGAAATGGGATTTTCATGATTTTGTTTTCTATTCTCATGTTTTAACTGCATATGAAAATTTCAAATATCCTGTTCATCTTGCTATAACTTTCATAGAGGTAAGATAATTGTAAACGGTTTAAACACATTGTTGAAAATAATATTGCATAGTAGATTTTTGGTACACTCACAAGGTAAAGCTTCAATACCTTTGTAAATACTAGTGTTAAAGAAAAGAGAGTGTTCTTTTATTTTGATCGGAAAGTTTTACTTTAGCTATTGGCATCCCGCTCATATTTCATTTGTTAATTATCATCATCGTCAACGTCATCGTCATCGATTTGCAGTAGTTCTATTACTTGTGTTACGCTAAACTTTCATTTTCCTTTGAAGTTTTATTTTCCTGCTATTTCCGACAAACAGCCATTCAATGTTTTAAATTTTGATGTGAAATTTTAGGTCTAATACACAATTTCATGTTCGCTGAATGAAAACAATTTGTAAATTTTACAGCGTGCATCCAGGTTTCTCCATGAACAGCTTAAAAACGTGGTATATTAGAATTATTTAAACCGTTCAATTTAATTTCATTATAGAGTGATATGATGCCTATAATGCCGAGTTTTTAGTTTCCATCCTCACTTCGAGTTCGTTCTGGATTTATAACGTTAAAGTTGTTTTCTTTACATTGAGATTACTTTCTTACGACCAAGTGCAAGAGAAATGTTGGAATGATATTCTCTTTGGACTTACGCCCCGCAGTCTTGTAGACAGGTATGAGCTGACGAGTCAACCTTTGAGACCACCTGGCATAACTAATAGAGAAGCCATCCTGGCTTCCCCCCGCGGGTAGGAGCACGTGGCTTGGAAAATATTTAAAGCCGGCTGTACCGGAAAGGTACGAGGAAACGTCTCGCCCTGGTAATAACCCTTAAGTTGGATGTTTTTCTTCCACTTTTGCCTATGTTGTAATTAGTTCATTACCAACGTAGACTAAGAGATTATTCTATAAAGATCAAATTGTGACCAGCCTAATATCAACCTTCAAACTCTATTTATGGTGAAGAGCCGAGGTTATTTATGTCAGTGGTTCCAGACTACGTGTTGCCCCGATGCTGGGATCTTCATATTCATCAGTTTCACCCCTATTTCGTTGAATATTGATGTCAGGGAATTCCGTTTTGTGTGAACGCTGTAGAATTTAGGTTAATAAATAACCACATGGCCAATGAGAACGTAAAACTGTAGAAAGTTCAACCACTGCTATTATCTAAAATTACTCAAGTATTCCGTGAATTCTTGTGCTGCTAGAGGGTATTTTCTTTAGGGGGTTCGGGAAGGTCTTTTTAACCAATGTAAAATTTATTAACTCAGGTTCCTTTTTCTTATAAACCACATGGAGTAGAGAATAGAAATTTTTACTACTTAATATTGAATATGTTGTGATAGTATTAACAGAACAGTTTTGTCTCTAGTCTGTTTTGCTTTTAAGAACGATTTTTAAACAAAGCACCTAAAAAGAACAAATGAAAATGTGGAATACCCTTTTTATTTTGAGAGCAAAATAAATCCCCATGTTAAAAGTAGTAAGCATACATAAGGAGCATGTGGTAAAAAATTTAGGCATGTATCTTTTCTAGGAACGGATAAAAATGTACATATATATATATATATATATATATATATATATATATATATATATATATATATATATATATATATATATATATATATGAGAAAGTGTAGTTCTTAAGCAATTAGCGATAAACCAGAATGCCATTTCACTTGCTAAATTTACACATTTCTTCACAGACATGGAAACTGGACCCTGACTTTTTTTTTTTTTTTTTTTTTTTTTGCATAAGGCAAACTCGCCTACTGCAGCTTGTAATAAAGATATATTAATTAATAGTGAAAATCAACACTTATTTTCTAACATATCTTCATAAAGTTCTATTGCAGCATTCACCTTTTTGCGAAATGAACTGTTTATATCTGTATTATTTGTATTGAGGTTAGGGCATTCACATCTATTTGTTTCTGTTGTTTCTCTCTGCTTACTGACATTTATCCCTTTCTTGAATAACCTCGTACTTCTATGAATTTTAAATATTAATATATAAACCCAGGGGTAACTAAAACTAACTTTTCACCACAAAATACAAAAATTGCAAGAAAAGTGACAATGTGCTATTACACAAAGAAATATGAATAACCGACAGCCATGCTGTAACAGGCTGGCCAACGCATAAATTTCCTAAAGAAGAATAAACATCCATTAAAATATAAAAAGCTTAATTTCAATATCTCTCATAGGACAAAAGATACGAACGTTTGAATGTTACACCTTTTATTTCACTTTGCTATCATTGAGTTTCTGGACGGTTGAAATGGTGTTAAACACTGAAAATTTAATTCTCCAAAATATTGTAAATAAAAAGTTACTTTAATCGTTGAAATTTGGGGAACCAGAATAAATGACAATCACAATTTTGAAAATTTGACTGTTTATGACCATTCTGAATGACCTTAAAGACTCTAGAATTCGGAACACTGCCAAAGGTTGGAATTAAAGACATGAGAAATAAATCAGTCGATTTTTTATATGCATTTTTGTAAGCATCAAGGGATTTTTCGTCCTTAATTGTGTTATCCCAAGGCTCTAGGAATTGGAAATATAAGGGGAAAAGCAGGGGTTTCAACACAAATGTATTCAATTTCATTTCACAATAATGTAATAAAGAATATGGGGGAGGTAACTGCAATTAACTTAGCCTTATTCTAGATTTAAGGAACCACCTGCGTTACTTTGGATAAAGCAGCCGGCGAGCAACAAAAATTAGAAATCAATGTTTGAAAATAAGCACAAGTCGTGGTTTTTTACTTTCTCTATTACGTATAGAGGAAGTATTGTGTTCTATCCAAAAATTCTATGTCAAGATTTCACCGAAAATTTGTTTTGTGGCCCCTTGAATACAGAAAAGTATTTCTAGAAAAAGGTCCGTGCGTGTGTGTATGTGTGTGTGTGTGTACGTGTGTGTGTGTGTGTGTGTGTGTGTGTGTGTGTGTGTGTGTGTGTGTGTGTGTGTGTTGGAGTGTCAGTATGTGTTTCTGTTAATCTGTGGATAGCGTAAATCAAAAACGAAAAGTCGGTTAAAAATCAAAGTTAGCATTTAAGTTTAATGTCTTTCAAGAATGCGACACGAAGATTTTGAAGAACATTCCTCCACCGTAAACTAACCTTTACATGGAAAGATTTTCCAAAAATTTGATGTTCTTGAAAATAGGTCTAACGATTTTGATTAAAATGCCATAAGTTTGAGATATTTTTATGGCAAATGAAATGTATATCCTTAATGTTCTGGCTATAGCTCATGTAGCCCTATTTACCCTGGATGACTTTTGCATAACTGGTAAACCGTAAGGGATAAATCAAATCTTACTGTACAAAAATTTAGATCTTGCTAAAACACACAATTTATGTTGGAGTGAATTTTCTTGTGGAATGAAGCATTTTGGAGGTATTCCTTGATATTTGCGTGAGTTTTGGAGAACTTATACTTCTGACAAATAAGACATCGTTATTCAATTTGTATATGTTAACCGTGCATAGAGAGCGGAATCTCCAAACATTAAAGGATTTTACTATCGCTCAAGGTCTACTGTATTCCCATATTCCCTTTGCACCTACAAGAAGATAAACAATAAGATAATTTCTGCAAATGTTTATCTCAACTAACACGAAGAATTTGTAGGAAAAGTGTTCCTATGAATGGTTAGTGCAAGAGTAGAGAAGGTCATGTGAGTGCAGTACATCAGATTTTTTTTTTCAGTTTGCTTTATTAAATGTCTACATGTTCTAAGATTACGGAATACACAGAAGGGTTAATAAATCGATCTCCATGATTGAATCTCAGGTTCCTTCGGAGCACTAACATTAATTTACGGGATATGAATTATTCAGAGGATATCGAAATTATTTGCAAGAATTTACGCACCAAAAAATATATATGTCTTGGGAGTCTTGGAAAGAGGTAGAGTAAAAAGGTGTGAAAACACCACAGCCATAAACATGTAATCCGTGAAGTGAGGAAGAGGAAGTTAACCTAAAACTTGTCAGGAGACTAGGTAATCACAAAACTTCTTTCGCATGCTTTACTTCAGTCATTTCAAATTTCGACACTTAAAATCTCGTTAATTCTAAAGGTAGTAGATACGCATTTAGCTAGGATTCGCTCCCATGCAAGGAACCCGATTAGAACTCGGATAATTCCAATCTCTACAATTCGAAATCGTCGGTAATTTAAGATTGTCCTTAGTGTCTTGTATTTTGTATTAAAGCAACTGAAAACATTCATATGTAATTAGATTTTCGAAGCTTTTGACGAGAAATGTCAGTCAAAGATTAATCTAAACGCGAAATTTAATGACAACTTCGTCCATTTCGGAATGCAGTTGGAGGGTGAAATAGGTTTCTAGTTGCCTGCCTTGAGTATCTATACTGCTCCCACATACCCTTGTTTAAAACATGTGCGCCTTTAGTTGTCTATGGAGCTTCCTATTGTTCAGTGTGTTGCAGACACACTGTGTCTCTTAGCAAACCGCTGGTCCAGTAAAAAACTGAAAAAATCGCCTCATTCGAGAAGTATAATGAAAACTCTGAAATCACGAAAGAATACGGGACACCACCGAACACTTTGTCAACTTATCTGAAGAATAAGGAGCAAATTTTTAGCAGTGCCTTGAGTGAAAACGGAAGGAGTCGAAAAAGAGAGAAACAATCGGAAAGTTCTGAATGGCTAAAACGTAAATTTTAGAGGTAACTTTCGTAATTCGAATTTTTGGATATTTCGAATTCTTTTCTTGTCCTTTGAGCTTCGAACTATCCACATTCTACTGTATAACTGATCTTGGAACATGCCAAAGTGCAAATGGTTGTCCACTATGCAAGTAACAGTGAACCATTCCCATTCAAGGAATTTTGTTGAAGGACCCGGTACCTCTAACCCTGATAAAGTATAACGTAAATGAAGGTGCATTATGCAAGTGTGTATGGAGCGCTCCCATTTCAGGAACCCTGTTATAGAATCCCACAGCTTCAATCCTAAAGTATGTTATTTTATAAATGATGCTCCAGTAGGGAAGTAAGCCACTGCCATTCCAGGAACCCTGTTATAGAATCCCACAGCTTCAATCCTAAAGTATGTTATTTTATAAATGATGCTCCAGTAGGGAAGTAAGCCACTGCCATTCCAGGAACCCTGTTATACAATCCCACAGCTTCAATCCTAAAGTATGTTATTTTATAAATGATGCTTCAGTAGGGAAGTAAGCCACTCTCGTTCCAGGAACCCTGTTATACAATCCCACAGCTTCAATCCTAAAGTATGTTATTTTATAAATGATGCTCCAGTAGGGAAGTAAGCCACTCTCGTTCCAGGAACCCTGTTATACAATCCCACAGCTTCAATCCTAAAGTATGTTATTTTATAAATGATGCTTCAGTAGGGAAGTAAGCCACTCTCGTTCCAGGAACCCTGTTATACAATCCCACAGCTTCAATCCTAAAGTATGTTATTTTATAAATGATGCTTCAGTAGAGAAGTAAGCCACTCTCGTTCCAGGAACCCTGTTATACAATCCCACAGCTTCAATCCTAAAGTATGTTATTTTATAAATGATGCTTCAGTAGGGAAGTAAGCCACTGCCATTCCAGGAACCCTGTTATACAATCCCACAGCTTCAATCCTAAAGTATGTTATTTTATAAATGATGCTCCAGTAGGGAAGTAAGCCACTCTCATTCCAGGAACCCTGTTATAGAATCCCACAGCTTCAATCCTAAAGTATGTTATTTTATAAATAATGCTCCAGTAGGGAAGTAAGCCACTGCCATTCCAGGAACCCTGTTATAGAATCCCACAGCTTCAATCCTAAAGTATGTTATTTTATAAATAATGCTCCAGTAGGGAAGTAAGCCACTGCCATTCCAGGAACCCTGTTATAGAATCCCACAGCTTCAATCCTAAAGTATGTTATTTTATAAATAATGCTCCAGTAGGGAAGTAAGCCACTGCCATTCCAGGAACCCTGTTATAGAATCCCACACCTTCAATCCTAAAGTATGTTATTTTATAAATGATGCTTCAGTAGAGAAGTAAGCCACTCTCGTTCCAGGAACCCTGTTATACAATCCCACAGCTTCAATCCTAAAGTATGTTATTTTATAAATGATGCTTCAGTAGGGAAGTAAGCCACTCTCATTCCAGGAACCCTGTTATAGAATCCCACACCTTCAATCCTAAAGTATGTTATTTTATAAATGATGCTTCAGTAGGGAAGTAAGCCACTCTCGTTCCAGGAACCCTGTTATACAATCCCACAGCTTCAATCCTAAAGTATGTTATTTTATAAATGATGCTTCAGTAGGGAAGTAAGCCACTCTCATTCCAGGAACCCTGTTATAGAATCCCACACCTTCAATCCTAAAGTATGTTATTTTATAAATGATGCTTCAGTAGAGAAGTAAGCCACTCTCGTTCCAGGAACCCTGTTATACAATCCCACAGCTTCAATCCTAAAGTATGTTATTTTATAAATGATGCTTCAGTAGGGAAGTAAGCCACTCTCATTCCAGGAACCCTGTTATAGAATCCCACACCTTCAATCCTAAAGTATGTTATTTTATAAATGATGCTTCAGTAGGGAAGTAAGCCACTGCCATTCCAGGAACCCTGTTATAGAATCCCACAGCTTCAATCCTAAAGTATGTTATTTTATAAATGATGCGTCAGTAGGGAAGTAAGCCACTCTCATTCCAGGAGCCCTGTGATAGAATCCCACAGCTTCAATCCTAAAGTATGTTATTTTATAAATGATGCTTCAGTAAGCTGGTAGCGCTGAGCCAATCCCATTAGCTAGTATAACTAATAATATAATATGTATACCTGAATATCGTACCCTGGCTCTAGGTTACTATACAGAGGCATATATCCAAACTTCACATTTATTTACGTTTTAAAAAACCATACATTTATAAATGCATTATTTTCTCAGATAATTTACCCAAACTATTCATACAAAAGATTTTTTTTTACCCCGCGCGACAGCCCACGAAGGGCCAAGGCCTACCGCCCAGCCGCTGCGTCCCCCACCTCTGCCCACTACAGGCGTCATTGGTGAGGTGCAGTACTGGAGGGTGGGACGTGGTCAGCGCCCCGAGCCCTCCCGGCCAGTTATGCGGTTTTCTAGACCTGGGGCCGCTACTTCTTCATCAAGTAGCTCCTCAATTGGTCCCCCCGGGACCTAACGAGGCTGAGTGCACCCCGTGCCAGACCTCCCAGGGGGATAAAATCCCCCTGCTGGTACCGGGGATCGAACCCGGGTCCTCCGCGCCAGAGGCAAGCGCGCTACCAACTGCGCTACGGAGGCGGTCTCATACAAAAGATAAATAAATCAAATATAAACTAACAAAATTTTAATACTAATTAACTAATTCTACTGGTATCCAGCAAACCTGCAACCAGCTGATTTTAGTAGTCGATATTCTAATTTTCTGTACTACAATTTTACTAAGCTATACTAATATCCAACAGTGTATTTAATAAATTGCATTTATTTAACTAATTCATTTTTAAACTTCTAGCAGTACTAGTATACATCATTCAACGGATATCCAGCTGCGTTCTATTTCTATAATACTATACTTCTTATTTCTAAAAACAATTAAACCTACATAGTTTATTTAAACTGTCAGTTTTATTTTATTATTCAAAATAGTATTTTAAATCTTTATAATTGCCCTTCAAAATTTTAATTCAATTATTTAATTTTTTCTTTCGCTTACGTATAACACTATCTTCTTTGTTCTTCTTGTTCATAGACTGTAGTTTTTTAACAATTTATTTTATTTAATGAAATGATATAAATTTCACTTATCACTTGCTACTAAATTATAGCTACTATATAAATGTTTATTTCCTTATTCACTTATCACTTTTACTAAAACCCCACTTATCCGTTTTCAGTTTTAATTAATCACCATTTTACTTCCTCACCGGCTCCAATAAACGCCATGCCTCCGTCTGCTTCCTGGTCAAACACGGCCAATTCCAGTAACTCCGTTATGGAATCCCGCATCTAAACCCTCAAATATGCTTTTTCCATAACCGATGCTCCAGTAAGCAAGTAGCTATGAACCACTCCAATGCAAGAGAACAGAATGGTAAATAGTCCCTCGTTTGTTAAATGACGCACTGTAAATGGTGTGCTTGTGGTGCAAGTGTACTTACACTATAGCTGAAAGCGACCAAGCGACCACCTTTAAGTAAATACAAATATAGCAAATCGGCTTTCTGCCATTTTCCTGCCGCACATACTTAGTGTAAAGGTAAAATGTATGTGCAGAATTCATTGTAATAACCCAAAAGGCCAAAGGTTTATGCCACTTATTCAACATTCAAAGTACCACGTTAGAGCAAAGTTGAGACTTGGTGTCTTAATTCTTCTACACAGTAAGATGCACGCACTTTGGACCAACTTTCGCCATTTGGGGACTTTCTACCTTATATAGGTAACCGCTCTTCTGCCTCACTTTTGCAAGATTAATACAAAGATTGGGTAGAGAGGGGAGGTAATGTGGAAGTATGCCTATGATGATTCCAGCTTGGAAATGGGGAAATCACCTTGAGAGGAGCTGGAAGTATGGAGCCCATGAATATGCATGTCAAAGCGCGGCAGCGGTTTATTCACAAATTTTCAATCGTTTTACACACATTTGTCCGATACTTCTCAAGACTGCTTGCTCTTGCCCGTTAAATATCAATGTTGTCCTTCAAAATAACAATTTGAAGAAAATATTGAAACTGGATTCAATTATCAGCAAATTCTTTGAAGTATTTCTTCAGGACGTAAATCATGATTACGTGACAAACTTTTTACCAGTGCTTTTACTACACCTACGTAAATTTGGAAAATAAAACTAAGCTTCTAACTGCAATATGTTAACTTTTAAAAAATGGCCATTTTATAGAAATGTGCAAATAAGGGAATCTCCAACAGGAGAACATCTATCTAGACTATTTAAAACAATTAGCTGATTTTTAGCTCATTTGAAAAAAATTATGAAAAAAAAAAACCACATTTTCCTTATCAGAAGTAGAGTTAGGATTTTTTAATATAATTGCTAGATTTTTATTGAAATATAATGATGCACAAAAGCTTTTTCATTAAAATAAAACTTATTTAATTGCACATGTGTGTTAAACATTTAAGCACATTACACCAACTTTCAGATATAACGTAGTTAAACAGGATATGAAGGCCTAAACTCTATAAGCAACTTTATCTTCAGTAATAAATTTGACGTATTTACGATTAACATATCTCTGAACGTTATACCAGTATGAGCGGAAGATCCTAAAAATTCGTCTGAAAGTTAAACCAGAATTTTGGAGAAAAAATCACAAAATCCAGCATTTCGATTCCCCTTAATTATTGTGTATTATGTTTTTAACAAAAATGATTATTTAGCAGTGCATGTTACCTAATTCCCTAGGTTTACACATCATGTTTCCAAACAAAATTCAAAACCTTTACATTTCCAAGTCTTATGGCTGAGGAAAATCTACTTAAATTTGCTTTTTTTATTTTTTTTATTTTTGCTGACTAATAACACCATTTCTTTTATAAAATCATTGCTTTCAGGTATAATAATGAAAATTTCCAAAAACAGAGTATATTGAAATTTGAACGTAATTTATTCTTTACAGAAAACTGCTTGTCTGTTCATGCTGCCTTGAATTCTCTGGTCAAGAGCACTTTTTATTGTCACAGAATGTGTCCAGTCATAAGTTACTACAGTAATCATGTAACTTGAGAAAACAATAATTACGTCAACATAAATATAGAGCCATATAGGACACATTTCTACCACGTTTTTCTATGCTACATCCAGCACGAATTTGACAATTCCGGTCTGCTATTTTCACAACAAGCTTATCATAATTATTTCTTGGAAGCTCATTGGAGTACGTGCACCCGTTAGCAAAATGCTTCGTCAGACTACTACATCAATACCCGGGATCGAAGTCTGGCATCCCACTGAGCGTGCTGTAGTGTTAAAGTATTTTCTGTTAAACTTCAAGTTCTCCGCTCTCAATATTCGTCACTGTGTTTATTAATACATTTGTGCACTTAATGTGACACAAGTAGTCTAGCCTCTGCCTTATTACTGGTTTCATCATGAGTGTACACGGCTATAGATTCCTCTTAGCCACAGGCACGAAACGGTTGACTGACGGCGGACCTAGCCACTAATATCCTCTTGTAGTAATGGATCTAATGGATGTGAATTAGGTAAAACGGATAACATCAGCTTCGGTGGTGATGGAAGGCAAGTTTACGGAATCGAACAGGAACAGTAACGTGGAGATCTTCCCACTGGTGTCTGTCTCCAAACATGCACAATTACACTAATGCAATATCTTTATTTTGTACCATCAAACCACAATTGTGAAACACAGCAACTCTAATATTTCTACTGGTCTTTAAATAACCAAAAAGCAGAGGTTGTATGGATTAGGTATACTTATCTTTTAGAAATTTGCAACATTTTGACTAGAAATAGTACACTAGAACAATAATGACCTTGAAATTCAACAGTATACTCATTTACTTTCGACTAGTACCGACGGTCAAGGCAATAATTGAACATTTCAAAACAGTAGTGTTTTTTAACCTTTTTATACACGAGACACAGTAAAATTTCTGACAATAAGAACCACTAACATATGGGTTACATTTTAAACCATTTTGGTATCACTAGCTTGGATATTATAACGTAGTAAAGCATGAACATGAAAGTTAGCTATTAAAAGTATGAAAGACTTAATATTCATTAAACAAAGTGATATAATTTGATTAAATTATTGCTCATATTGCTCATATTTAGCACTTTGCCCTTGCAGCGGTTCCGCATATCTGGCTCAATAATACTAATGAATTGAAAATCCTAACTCATATTGTTTGTTGCTGCATCTATTTATTTATTTATTTGCTTATTTATTTTTTGGTTATGTTTAGAAAGTCCTTCAAAGTAGTTGTAGAAAACTGTACGCTAATTTTCAATGTTTATTCAGATAGCCTCAGAAAACCTGTAATTAGTACTGTGCTTCAATAAACCCTGAACTTTTTTTCTTGCTTTGACGTTTGAGATTTTCAGCGGCTGGATTATTTCTACAAGATATTTCTGCAGCCATACCTAACGACAATCGCCTAATCTATCCATATTTTAAACACTAAGAAATTGCTCGTTGTGTTCACACAAAATATACAGCTTTATCATGATGATATACAATGTTATCCAGGTATGAGACTATCATTACTACGTCATTCTGATTCGTGCCGCAGCGTGTCTATCTCGTTAGCCATGTTTGCAGTAAAATGATGCGGCATTTTTAAATTTATTTTGTGGTGTTAATTAGCAGTTAAAGCTGTAATTGTGAGTATTGACCAATTGTTCCACATTTGGGGATCACAGAATGCAACTAAAGAGCGATCTGTTATAGAACATACACCCACAACTAAATCTTGTGAAAAAATTGAGTCATTTAGTAAAAACTTCAGTCTCGAGGCAAATAAAGCTTTTTACACAGGATTCAAAAAATTGTTCACATGTTTTTAATACTGCAAACCACCGTGCGAATGACACATGCATTAGTGATTTACCCTCGTATTCTGGAAGACTCGGGTTTGATTACCACACGCAGACGAGCAGTACCTTCGGTTTTTTCCATAGTTTTCCCAGCTTGGCAGGCGAACACTAGAATGGGTTACACACTGCAAAAAGTTCCTCTTATTTCATTTGCCTTTCCTTCAGGGTCGGGCCCTAATGACGTAGTTGTCGATGGGCCCTTAAAGAACACTCACTCTCTCTTTCAGGGTTGCAGAGCTTGGCGGAGGTGGACAGCAGTCTGCGGCGCATGCGGTGAGAGCTATTTCTCCTCTAGCATGGAGCCTTCTGGACAAACATGTCCGTGAATATGAGGGAGGTGACCGGGAATGCACAGTCTGGAAACCTTAGCGACAACACAGTGCTGCGCCGGCCAGTCTCTGTGCTTCCTCACCTCCTCATTCCTTCTACGGAAATTCAGTGGGTGTAATTGTCGGGACTCTTTGACCAACTTTAGTGCTCTTGAGTTGAAAACGGCGCAGTTACTCCATTTGTTCAGCACTTCTGACATGGTTCTCGTAGGCGAACTGTTACTTCCAGTAGAAACTGTGCAAATACCGCAATTCTGATAGTTTAAAGCATGATGTCATTCAAACACCGTACAATTTAGTATTGATTCTCTGTTTTCATTATCCGAACCACACAAGCATTAGCCACATTAAGAGACAATAGAAACTAAGGTGCAGATGCGAAGGTATAGCTTCAGTATTCTTTCAGAATTACTTAAACAGAATCTTGTACCTCATAAGGGCTACAAAATGAACACAAACATGCACCCGCAACACACATAGGAATCATATTTTGCAAAATTATGTATACCTATATATTAAATGATTTTAGACAACAATTGGTAAATATACCCATATATTGCATATATAATTTGTGTGTGAGTGATTTCAGATTGAAGAGTGTAAAACTCAGGAACTGCTACGTACACAGTTTTTGACTCCATAATAACATACTGATTTTAAAAATTGTGGCTACATTGACTAACATTCTTTGGGGTGCAGAGCCAAAGCTGTTGTAGTATTTTCGAAGATCCTCCATCAAGAGAATAGCGGTAGTTAGTGTTACGAGAATAACAGTAGATGCTGCTGCCAATAAAGCCTGACTACATGTTTACTCACACGTAAGTGTGGCAGTACAAATACTTCAAGTTATTAACTTTTAAGTGCTCATTTCTATTGAAACGCTGAAACTAGACTCTGTGACAATATATAGCTGCAGAAAAATGGTGAAATCATAGTTCATCCATCTAACGTCTGCCTAATTGCGTTTATTTAAGGGGATATGAAGTCAACATAACCCAAATTATGAAACCTGGCAATTTAATACAAAATCAACAACTCTTGCACACTGAAGGAAGGCAATATCCGTTTTTTTATCTTTTTCAGTATTCGTGAATTTCAATATAAGACATTACCTCCCTAGATTTTCAGCAAACAAACGTTTTAATGCACTTTTTAACACTACTGTGCAAAATCTCCTAGAGAAGCTTTCATAGAGTTGGTTATTTAAATAAAACTTTTTTTCCTGCAAAACGAAAAAGGATCAGTGGACATAGGACATGATTATACAAGAGAAGATTCTAAATTTGAGAAAATGGCAAGAAAGCAACTCTGTTATACTAAGCTTTAAGGACTAACCCAAGTGGTAAAAGAGGCTATAGCGAAAAAACAGAACAGTACGAAAATGTGTTACTTGGTGAGGACAAGCAAAAAGGCAAATAGGAATAGATTTAGCCAAAAGAGTGGTCGATGTATTTTGGGAAACTGACTGAAGAGCAGAAACCAATCGGTCTGGGTGGCTCAGTTTGTTAGACGCTAGTTAGATTGGTTAGGTCGCAGGTTCAAATTAGGCCCAGATCGATGGTTTTTAGTTTAAGCTTCAAAATGATAGCTCCATGTCAATATATTTATTGGCATGTAAAATAACTCCTGCGGGACGAAATTCCGGCACACCGACGACGCTAATATGATCCTTGCATTTGACACCGCGTTGAACAACAAAATACTTTTTTTAAGCAGAAAGCAATACTGTTGTGAGAATTTATCCAGCGGGTAAGACATTTAACAATTCTGGAGAATTCTAGGAAATGTTTGGTAAAATTGAAACATGTCTGACAGCTGTAACAAAATTACTAAATAAAATTAGGAAAGTAAACTTATGCCCGAAAACTGGAAAATAATTGTCGTAGATATATAAAGGAAACGTTGCGGTGAATAAGCCAGAGAACTACAGGGAACAAGTGTGTTGCCCTTTGTGGGGAAAATATACACAGAAACAATGGCAGAAAAATTACCGCAGTGGGCAGGATCGGAAGGAAATTTGTTCGAGTTTCAAGCACACTTTATGAAAGGCAAGCAAACAGCAGATAATATATTAGTAATCCAGACAAAAGATAACAAGTACTTAAATAAGAAACGAGGAATGTGTTTATGTTCTTTAGCAGATTTTGACAAGGCATTCATTACTGTCAACAGAGAAGCGCGGAAATATATAGAAAAAATATGTGAGGACATAAATCTTTGTACAGGGTATGATCAGAATAGAATTGCGCAGTGAGCTGAATAAAAAAATAAGTTTAAGACAAGGATGTAATAGGCATTGCTCTATATTAACGAACGAAGAAATTCTGGAACTATTGTATGCAGATGCAGATGACCTATTGACGGGTTTGTAAAGAATAATTAATTAAATATATCACTTCTGTACAGAATGGGAATTCGAGTACGTGTAAATCATTCAAATCTTACGTTTTAAAAATGGAAATAAACTGAGAAAAGCTGAGCAATGGTTTCTGAATGGACAACAATTAATTAGGGTTAGCGAAGAAATTTGATTATTTAGGAGTAAGCTTAAATAATAATGGTGAGTGGGAAGCACATGCTAGGAAGGTGATGACGTAAAGCAGAGCTGCCATGAGAAAACTTAGAGCAGAGGCCATGGTTTATCTACTGTGAATGTAAACTGTCAATTACTGCCTTCTATTTATTTACTTATTGTGAACATAACAAGCCCAATTACAATGTTCATTATGAAGTATGTTTACACACGATCGTTTCCAAATCTAGCTCATAGACATGAAACAAATAAAAATGGTATGTAAAATAAAAATCAAGGCAAAAAAAGAAAAAGAGGATAACAATAAAAGAGAATAACAATTACATTATACAACCAGTTCTAATTTTAAAACGTTATATTAATCTATGAATATATGGAATTTTCCAACCGAGTTTCTGACATGTTGAATATACCTACATTAAAATAGTGAATTGTCAATAATCAATTGCAAGGCTTAATACAAATATATTAATCCTGCAATGTCTCTTCTAGCGCTTAAAGCTTTAAATTTAAGTATTTTAAAACGGCTGCATAGTTTGTGTACGTGGGGTAGCATCCAGTTCTTTTGAATAGTAAATATTTTTAAAATTGTGATTGTACTTTTTCAATTACATTGACGTATTTTGTGGTGTTAGTATTCCAAATAATGGATGCATATTCAAGATTTTTGTCTAGCAGAGGAGTTGTAAAGTCGAACTAACGTTTGTTCTTTAAATGTGCATGGATTTAGAAAAATGAAGCCTAGACATTTTAACGATTTGGTTACGATTAACTCCATGTGTTGTTAAATCTTATATTTGTTGTAAAATATATTCCTTGATATTTCGTACTGTAAATACTAAAGCTTGTTCATTGAGGATCCCAAAAGTGAAAGTTTACTTGAACATCCTTGTGTGTGAGCATTATTATTGTCACACGAACGCTCTGTAAAGAAGTCTGTGAAACGAGTTATGCACCAAGTGAGTGTTTAAAACATCTCTGTCCAAACAACTCCTAAATATTAAATTTGGAAACCTACAGAATGTCTGTTAATTATTAATTACAACGCCGTTATGACAAAGAATGTCAGGAATGCCTCAAAGTTTATGGACACCACTTTCAACGCTATTTAGAACAAGGTAAGTAATCATTATACGTATTGTGCAACTATCACACATGGGTATGTAACGAGGTAGGCTTATAAAGGAAAATCTCCCGATGCAATAGACACCTCACGTAGCAAGTGCACAGGCAATCTCGGCCGAGCCATAAAACGACCGCTCTGTATTTAAAAATAGAGGCACCTCTTATTAACAGCTAGTACTACTATACATTATACAGACAGTTTTTGGACTGACGACTGATTTTCAAGACAGCAATGGAAATTCAAAGTTTGCATAGAAGGTACCACTTTGAGACGTATTACTTCTAATGTGTAAAATATTATAGTTTTTCATTGTTACATATCTGAGTCGTTAAAACTGACGTTGTACACCCAAACACGCCATCTGGCAATTCTTCGGTGTAAATATAAATGGAAGAATTAAGATTCGCTATTGAAAAGATGGAACGCAATAGAAAGTGAAGTGGGTTGCAGCAGGAACAACTATGTCCCCTCTTTGTAGTGCTGTACAGCTGCAACACGTTTTAATATTAAACCGTAATATTTAATTGCAACGTTGTGTATATTTAATATTTGCAGCAAGCCAGCGTTGTTTGTGTTGTATTTAGTAGATATATGAGAAAAGTTAATTAAAGTCCCGTGACCCAAACCATGCTTTTCCACGCAGCACACAGTTGGTCATCGATATACAGGCACGTGCTGGTATATTCCAGGGACGCAGTTCTTATACAGTGATATTTAACACCCGTTCTTCATCGATATACAGGCACGTGCTGGTATGTTCCAGTGACGGAATTCCTATATAGTGATATTTAACACCCGTTCTTCATCGATATACAGGCACGTGGTGGTATATTCCAGTGACAGATTTCTTATACAGTGATATTTAACGATCGTTCTTCATCGATATACAGGCACGTGGTGGTATATTCCAGTGACGGAATTCCTATACAGTGATATTTAACGCCCGTTCTTCATCGATATACAGGCACGTGGTGGTATATCCCAGTGACGGAATTCCTATACAGTGATATTTAACGCCCGTTCTTCATCGATATACAGGCACGTGGTGGTATATTCCAGTGACGGAATTCCTATACAGTGATATTTAACGCCCGTTCTTCATCGATATACAGGCACGTGGTGGTATATTCCAGTGATGGAATTCCTATACAGTGATAATTAACGTCCGTTCTTCATCGATACACAGGCACGTGCTATTATGTTTCAGTGACGGAGTTCTTATATAGTGACATTTAACGTCCGTTCTTCATCGATATACAGGCACGTGCTGGTATGTTCCAGTGACGGCGTTCTTATACAGTGATATTTAACACCCGTTCTTCATCGATATACAGGCACGTGCTGGTATATTCCAGGGACGCAGTTCTTATACAGTGATATTTAACACCCGTTCTTCATCGATATACAGGCACGTGCTGGTATGTTCCAGGGACGCAGTTCTTATACAGTGATATTTAACACCCGTTCTTCATCGATATACAGGCACGTGCTGGTATGTTCCAGGGACGCAGTTCTTATACAGTGATATTTAACACCCGTTCTTCATCGATATACAGGCACGTGCTGGTATATTCCAGGGACGCAGTTCTTATACAGTGATATTTAACACCCGTTCTTCATCGATATACAGGCACGTGCTGGTATGTTCCAGTGACGGAGTTCTTATACAGTGATATTTAACACCCGTTCTTCATCGATATACAGGCACGTGCTGGTATATTCCAGGGACGCAGTTCTTATACAGTGATATTTAACACCCGTTCTTCATCGATATACAGGCACGTGCTGGTATGTTCCAGTGACGGCGTTCTTATACAGTGATATTTAACACCCGTTCTTCATCGATATACAGGCACGTGCTGGTATATTCCAGGGACGCAGTTCTTATACAGTGATATTTAACACCCGTTCTTCATCGATATACAGGCACGTGCTGGTATATTCCAGGGACGCAGTTCTTATACAGTGATATTTAACACCCGTTCTTCATCGATATACAGGCACGTGCTGGTATGTTCCAGGGACGCAGTTCTTATACAGTGATATTTAACACCCGTTCTTCATCGATATACAGGCACGTGCTGGTATATTCCAGGGACGCAGTTCTTATACAGTGATATTTAACACCCGTTCTTCATCGATATACAGGCACGTGCTGGTATGTTCCAGGGACGCAGTTCTTATACAGTGATATTTAACACCCGTTCTTCATCGATATACAGGCACGTGCTGGTATATTCCAGGGACGCAGTTCTTATACAGTGATATTTAACACCCGTTCTTCATCGATATACAGGCACGTGCTGGTATGTTCCAGGGACGCAGTTCTTATACAGTGATATTTAACACCCGTTCTTCATCGATATACAGGCACGTGCTGGTATATTCCAGGGACGCAGTTCTTATACAGTGATATTTAACACCCGTTCTTCATCGATATACAGGCACGTGCTGGTATGTTCCAGTGACGGAGTTCTTATACAGTGATATTTAACACCCGTTCTTCATCGATATACAGGCACGTGCTGGTATATTCCAGGGACGCAGTTCTTATACAGTGATATTTAACACCCGTTCTTCATCGATATACAGGCACGTGCTGGTATGTTCCAGTGACGGCGTTCTTATACAGTGATATTTAACACCCGTTCTTCATCGATATACAGGCACGTGCTGGTATATTCCAGGGACGCAGTTCTTATACAGTGATATTTAACACCCGTTCTTCATCGATATACAGGCACGTGGTGGTATATTCCAGTGACGGAATTCCTATACAGTGATATTTAACGTCCGTTCTTCATCGATACACAGGCACGTGCTATTATGTTTCAGTGACGGAGTTCTTATATAGTGATATTTAACGTCCGTTCTTCATCGATATACAGGCACGTGGTGGTATATTCCAGTGACGGAATTCCTATACAGTGATATTTAACGCCCGTTCTTCATCGATATACAGGCACGTGGTGGTATATTCCAGTGACGGAATTCCTATACAGTGATATTTAACGCCCGTTCTTCATCGATATACAGGCACGTGGTGGTATATTCCAGTGACGGAATTCCTATACAGTGATATTTAACGCCCGTTCTTCATCGATATACAGGCACGTGGTGGTATATTCCAGTGACGGAATTCCTATACAGTGATATTTAACGCCCGTTCTTCATCGATACACAGGCACGTGGTGGTATATTCCAGTGACGGAATTCCTATACAGTGATATTTAACGTCCGTTCTTCATCGATACACAGGCACGTGCTATTATGTTTCAGTGACGGAGTTCTTATATAGTGATATTTAACGTCCGTTCTTCATCGATATACAGGCACGTGCTGGTATGCTCCAGTGACGGCATTCTTATACAGTGATATTTAACACCCGTTCTTCATCGATATACAGGCACGTGCTGGTATGTTCCAGTGACGGAGTTCTTATACAGTGATATTTAACACCCGTTCTTCATCAATATACAGGCTCGTGCTGGTATGTTCCAGTGACGGAGTTCTTATACAGTGATATTTAACACCCGTTCTTCATCGATATACAGGCACGTGCTGGTATGTTCCAGTGACGGAGTTCTTATACAGTGATATTTAACACCCGTTCTTCATCGATATACAGGCACGTGCTGGTATGTTCCAGTGACGGAATTCTTATACAGTGATATTTAACACCCGTTCTTCATCGATACACAGGCACGTGGTGGTATATTCCAGTGACGGAATTCCTATATAGTGATATTTAACACCCGTTCTTCATCGATATACAGGCACGTGGTGGTATATTCCAGTGACAGATTTCTTATACAGTGATATTTAACGATCGTTCTTCATCGATATACAGGCACGTGGTGGTATATTCCAGTGACGGAATTCCTATACAGTGATATTTAACGCCCGTTCTTCATCGATATACAGGCACGTGGTGGTATATTCCAGTGACGGAATTCCTATACAGTGATATTTAACGCCCGTTCTTCATCGATATACAGGCACGTGGTGGTATATTCCAGTGACGGAATTCCTATACAGTGATATTTAACGTCCGTTCTTCATCGATACACAGGCACGTGCTATTATGTTTCAGTGACGGAGTTCTTATATAGTGATATTTAACGTCCGTTCTTCATCGATATACAGGCACGTGCTGGTATGCTCCAGTGACGGCATTCTTATACAGTGATATTTAACACCCGTTCTTCATCGATATACAGGCACGTGCTGGTATGTTCCAGTGACGGAGTTCTTATACAGTGATATTTAACACCCGTTCTTCATCGATATACAGGCACGTGCTGGTATGTTCCAGTGACGGAGTTCTTATACAGTGATATTTAACACCCGTTCTTCATCGATATACAGGCACGTGCTGGTATGTTCCAGTGACGGAATTCTTATACAGTGATATTTAACACCCGTTCTTCATCGATACACAGGCACGTGGTGGTATATTCCAGTGACGGAATTCCTATATAGTGATATTTAACACCCGTTCTTCATCGATATACAGGCACGTGGTGGTATATTCCAGTGACAGATTTCTTATACAGTGATATTTAACGATCGTTCTTCATCGATATACAGGCACGTGGTGGTATATTCCAGTGACGGAATTCCTATATAGTGATATTTAACGCCCGTTCTTCATCGATATACAGGCACGTGGTGGTATATCCCAGTGACGGAATTCCTATACAGTGATATTTAACGCCCGTTCTTCATCGATATACAGGCACGTGGTGGTATATTCCAGTGACGGAATTCCTATACAGTGATATTTAACGCCCGTTCTTCATCGATATACAGGCACGTGGTGGTATATTCCAGTGATGGAATTCCTATACAGTGATATTTAACGTCCGTTCCTCATCGATACACAGGCACGTGCTATTATGTTTCAGTGACGGAGTTCTTATATAGTGATATTTAACGTCCGTTCTTCATCGATATACAGGCACGTGCTGGTATGTTCCAGTGACGGCGTTCTTATACAGTGATATTTAACACCCGTTCTTCATCGATATACAGGCACGTGGTGGTATATTCCAGTGACGGAATTCCTATACAGTGATATTTAACGCCCGTTCTTCATCGATATACAGGCACGTGGTGGTATATCCCAGTGACGGAATTCCTATACAGTGATATTTAACGCCCGTTCTTCATCGATATACAGGTACGTGGTGGTATATTCCAGTGACGGAATTCTTATACAGTGATATTTAACGCACGTTCTTCATCGATATACAGGCACGTGGTGGTATATTCCAGTGATGGAATTCCTATACAGTCATATTTAACGTCCGTTCTTCATCGATACACAGGCACGTGCTATTATGTTTCAGTGACGGAGTTCTTATATAGTGATATTTAACGTCCGTTCTTCATCGATATACAGGCACGTGCTGGTATGTTCCAGTGACGGCGTTCTTATACAGTGATATTTAACACCCGTTCTTCATCGATATACAGGCACGTGCTGGTATGTTCCAGTGACGGAGTTCTTATACAGTGATATTTAACACCCGTTCTTCATCGATATACAGGCACGTGCTGGTATGTTCCAGTGACGGAGTTCTTATACAGTGATATTTAACACCCGTTCTTCATCGATATACAGGCCCGTGCTGGTATGTTCCAGTGACGGAATTCTTATACAGTGATATTTAACACCCGTTCTTCATCGATACACAGGCACGTGCTGGTATGTTCCAGTGACGGAATTCTTATACAGTGATATTTAACACCCGTTCTTCATCGATATACAGGCACGTTGTGGTATATTCCAGTGACGGAATTCCTATATAGTGATATTTAACACCCGTTCTTCATCGATATACAGGCACGTTGTGGTATATTCCAGTGACGGATTTCTTATACAGTGATATTTAACGCCCGTTCTTCATCGATATACAGGCACGTGGTGGTATATTCCAGTGACGGAATTCCTATACAGTGATATTTAACGCCCGTTCTTCATCGATACACAGGCCCGTGCTATTATGTTTCAGTGACGGAATTCCTATACAGTGATATTTAACACCCGTTCTTCATCGATATACAGGCACGTGCTATTATGTTTCAGTGACGGAATTCCTATACAGTGATATTTAACACCCGTTCTTCATCGATACACAGGCCCGTGCTATTATGTTTCAGTGACGGAATTCCTATACAGTGATATTTAACGCCCGTTCTTCATCGATACACAGGCACGTGCTATTATGTTCCACTGACGGAGTTCTTATATAATGATATTTAACGTCCTTTCTTCATCGATATACAGGCACATGGTGGTATATTCCAGTGACGGAATTCCTATACAGTGATATTTAACGCCCGTTCTTCATCGATATACAGGCACGTTGTGGTATATTCCAGTGACGGAATTCCTATACAGTGATATTTAACGCCCGTTCTTCATCGATATACAGGCACGTGGTGGTATATTCCAGTGACGGAATTCCTATACAGTGATATTTAACGCCCGTTCTTCATCGATATACAGGCACGTGGTGGTATATTCCAGTGACGGAATTCCTATACAGTGATATTTAACGCCCGTTCTTCATCGATACACAGGCACGTGGTGGTATATTCCAGTGACGGAATTCCTATACAGTGATATTTAACGCCCGTTCTTCATCGATATACAGGCACGTGCTATTATGTTCCAGTGACGGAGTTTTTATACAGTGATATTTAACACCCGTTCTTCATCGATATACAGGCACGTGCTATTATATTTCAGTGACGGAATTCCTATACAGTGATATTTAACACCCGTTCTTCATCGATACACAGGCGCGTGCTATTATGTTTCAGTGACGGAATTCCTATACAGTGATATTTAACGCCCGTTCTTCATCGATACACAGGCACGTGCTATTATGTTCCACTGACGGAGTTCTTATGTAATGATATTTAACGTCCTTTCTTCATCGATATACAGGCACATGGTGGTATATTCCAGTGACGGAATTCCTATACAGTGATATTTAACGCCCGTTCTTCATCGAAATACAGGCACGTTGTGGTATATTCCAGTGACGGAATTCCTATACAGTGATATTTAACGCCCGTTCTTCATCGATATACAGGCACGTGGTGGTATATTCCAGTGACCGAATTCCTATACAGTGATATTTAACGCCCGTTCTTCATCGATATACAGGCACGTGGTGGTATATTCCAGTGACGGAATTCCTATACAGTGATATTTAACGCCCGTTCTTCATCGATACACAGGCACGTGGTGGTATATTCCAGTGACGGAATTCCTATACAGTGATATTTAACGCCCGTTCTTCATCGATACACAGGCACGTGCTATTATGTTCCAGTGACGGAGTTCTTATATACTGATATTTAACGTCCGTTCTTCATCGATATACAGGCACGTGCTGGTATGTTCCAGTGACGGCGTTCTTATACAGTGATATTTAACACCCGTTCTTCATCGATATACAGGCACGTGCTGGTATATTCCAGGGACGCAGTTCTTATACAGTGATATTTAACACCCGTTCTTCATCGATATACAGGCACGTGCTGGTATATTCCAGGGACGCAGTTCTTATACAGTGATATTTAACACCCGTTCTTCATCGATATACAGGCACGTGCTGGTATGTTCCAGGGACGCAGTTCTTATACAGTGATATTTAACACCCGTTCTTCATCGATATACAGGCACGTGCTGGTATATTCCAGGGACGCAGTTCTTATACAGTGATATTTAACACCCGTTCTTCATCGATATACAGGCACGTGCTGGTATGTTCCAGGGACGCAGTTCTTATACAGTGATATTTAATACCCGTTCTTCATCGATATACAGGCACGTGCTGGTATATTCCAGGGACGCAGTTCTTATACAGTGATATTTAACACCCGTTCTTCATCGATATACAGGCACGTGCTGGTATGTTCCAGGGACGCAGTTCTTATACAGTGATATTTAACACCCGTTCTTCATCGATATACAGGCACGTGCTGGTATATTCCAGGGACGCAGTTCTTATACAGTGATATTTAACACCCGTTCTTCATCGATATACAGGCACGTGCTGGTATGTTCCAGTGACGGAGTTCTTATACAGTGATATTTAACACCCGTTCTTCATCGATATACAGGCACGTGCTGGTATATTCCAGGGACGCAGTTCTTATACAGTGATATTTAACACCCGTTCTTCATCGATATACAGGCACGTGCTGGTATGTTCCAGTGACGGCGTTCTTATACAGTGATATTTAACACCCGTTCTTCATCGATATACAGGCACGTGCTGGTATATTCCAGGGACGCAGTTCTTATACAGTGATATTTAACACCCGTTCTTCATCGATATACAGGCACGTGGTGGTATATTCCAGTGACGGAATTCCTATACAGTGATATTTAACGTCCGTTCTTCATCGATACACAGGCACGTGCTATTATGTTTCAGTGACGGAGTTCTTATATAGTGATATTTAACGTCCGTTCTTCATCGATATACAGGCACGTGGTGGTATATTCCAGTGACGGAATTCCTATACAGTGATATTTAACGCCCGTTCTTCATCGATATACAGGCACGTGGTGGTATATTCCAGTGACGGAATTCCTATACAGTGATATTTAACGCCCGTTCTTCATCGATATACAGGCACGTGGTGGTATATTCCAGTGACGGAATTCCTATACAGTGATATTTAACGCCCGTTCTTCATCGATATACAGGCACGTGGTGGTATATTCCAGTGACGGAATTCCTATACAGTGATATTTAACGCCCGTTCTTCATCGATACACAGGCACGTGGTGGTATCTTCCAGTGACGGAATTCCTATACAGTGATATTTAACGTCCGTTCTTCATCGATACACAGGCACGTGCTATTATGTTTCAGTGACGGAGTTCTTATATAGTGATATTTAACGTCCGTTCTTCATCGATATACAGGCACGTGCTGGTATGCTCCAGTGACGGCATTCTTATACAGTGATATTTAACACCCGTTCTTCATCGATATACAGGCACGTGCTGGTATGTTCCAGTGACGGAGTTCTTATACAGTGATATTTAACACCCGTTCTTCATCAATATACAGGCTCGTGCTGGTATGTTCCAGTGACGGAGTTCTTATACAGTGATATTTAACACCCGTTCTTCATCGATATACAGGCACGTGCTGGTATGTTCCAGTGACGGAGTTCTTATACAGTGATATTTAACACCCGTTCTTCATCGATATACAGGCACGTGCTGGTATGTTCCAGTGACGGAATTCTTATACAGTGATATTTAACACCCGTTCTTCATCGATACACAGGCACGTGGTGGTATATTCCAGTGACGGAATTCCTATATAGTGATATTTAACACCCGTTCTTCATCGATATACAGGCACGTGGTGGTATATTCCAGTGACAGATTTCTTATACAGTGATATTTAACGATCGTTCTTCATCGATATACAGGCACGTGGTGGTATATTCCAGTGACGGAATTCCTATACAGTGATATTTAACGCCCGTTCTTCATCGATATACAGGCACGTGGTGGTATATTCCAGTGACGGAATTCCTATACAGTGATATTTAACGCCCGTTCTTCATCGATATACAGGCACGTGGTGGTATATTCCAGTGACGGAATTCCTATACAGTGATATTTAACGCCCGTTCTTCATCGATATACAGGCACGTGGTGGTATATTCCAGTGACGGAATTCCTATACAGTGATATTTAACGTCCGTTCTTCATCGATACACAGGCACGTGCTATTATGTTTCAGTGACGGAGTTCTTATATAGTGATATTTAACGTCCGTTCTTCATCGATATACAGGCACGTGCTGGTATGCTCCAGTGACGGCATTCTTATACAGTGATATTTAACACCCGTTCTTCATCGATATACAGGCACGTGCTGGTATGTTCCAGTGACGGAGTTCTTATACAGTGATATTTAACACCCGTTCTTCATCGATATACAGGCACGTGCTGGTATGTTCCAGTGACGGAGTTCTTATACAGTGATATTTAACACCCGTTCTTCATCGATATACAGGCACGTGCTGGTATGTTCCAGTGACGGAATTCTTATACAGTGATATTTAACACCCGTTCTTCATCGATACACAGGCACGTGGTGGTATATTCCAGTGACGGAATTCCTATATAGTGATATTTAACACCCGTTCTTCATCGATATACAGGCACGTGGTGGTATATTCCAGTGACAGATTTCTTATACAGTGATATTTAACGATCGTTCTTCATCGATATACAGGCACGTGGTGGTATATTCCAGTGACGGAATTCCTATATAGTGATATTTAACGCCCGTTCTTCATCGATATACAGGCACGTGGTGGTATATCCCAGTGACGGAACTCCTATACAGTGATATTTAACGCCCGTTCTTCATCGATATACAGGCACGTGGTGGTATATTCCAGTGACGGAATTCCTATACAGTGATATTTAACGCCCGTTCTTCATCGATATACAGGCACGTGGTGGTATATTCCAGTGATGGAATTCCTATACAGTGATATTTAACGTCCGTTCTTCATCGATACACAGGCACGTGCTATTATGTTTCAGTGACGGAGTTCTTATATAGTGATATTTAACGTCCGTTCTTCATCGATATACAGGCACGTGCTGGTATGTTCCAGTGACGGCGTTCTTATACAGTGATATTTAACACCCGTTCTTCATCGATATACAGGCACGTGGTGGTATATTCCAGTGACGGAATTCCTATACAGTGATATTTAACGCCCGTTCTTCATCGATATACAGGCACGTGGTGGTATATCCCAGTGACGGAATTCCTATACTGTGATATTTAACGCCCGTTCTTCATCGATATACAGGTACGTGGTGGTATATTCCAGTGACGGAATTCTTATACAGTGATATTTAACGCCCGTTCTTCATCGATATACAGGCACGTGGTGGTATATTCCAGTGATGGAATTCCTATACAGTCATATTTAACGTCCGTTCTTCATCGATACACAGGCACGTGCTATTATGTTTCAGTGACGGAGTTCTTATATAGTGATATTTAACGTCCGTTCTTCATCGATATACAGGCACGTGCTGGTATGTTCCAGTGACGGCGTTCTTATACAGTGATATTTAACACCCGTTCTTCATCGATATACAGGCACGTGCTGGTATGTTCCAGTGACGGAGTTCTTATACAGTGATATTTAACACCCGTTCTTCATCGATATACAGGCACGTGCTGGTATGTTCCAGTGACGGAGTTCTTATACAGTGATATTTAACACCCGTTCTTCATCGATATACAGGCACGTGCTGGTATGTTCCAGTGACGGAATTCTTATACAGTGATATTTAACACCCGTTCTTCATCGATACACAGGCACGTGGTGGTATATTCCAGTGACGGAATTCTTATACAGTGATATTTAACACCCGTTCTTCATCGATATACAGGCACGTGCTGGTATGTTCCAGTGACGGAATTCTTATACAGTGATATTTAACGCCCGTTCTTCATCGATATACAGGCACGTGGTGGTATATTCCAGTGACGGAATTCCTATATAGTGATATTTAACACCCGTTCTTCATCGATATACAGGCACGTTGTGGTATATTCCAGTGACGGATTTCTTATACAGTGATATTTAACGCCCGTTCTTCATCGATATACAGGCACGTGGTGGTATATTCCAGTGACGGAATTCCTATACAGTGATATTTAACGCCCGTTCTTCATCGATACACAGGCCCGTGCTATTATGTTTCAGTGACGGAATTCCTATACAGTGATATTTAACACCCGTTCTTCATCGATATACAGACACGTGCTATTATGTTTCAGTGACGGAATTCCTATACAGTGATATTTAACACCCGTTCTTCATCGATACACAGGCCCGTGCTATTATGTTTCAGTGACGGAATTCCTATACAGTGATATTTAACGCCCGTTCTTCATCGATACACAGGCACGTGCTATTATGTTCCACTGACGGAGTTCTTATATAATGATATTTAACGTCCTTTCTTCATCGATATACAGGCACATGGTGGTATATTCCAGTGACGGAATTCCTATACAGTGATATTTAACGCCCGTTCTTCATCGATATACAGGCACGTTGTGGTATATTCCAGTGACGGAATTCCTATACAGTGATATTTAACCCCCGTTCTTCATCGATATACAGGCACGTGGTGGTATATTCCAGTGACGGAATTCCTATACAGTGATATTTAACGCCCGTTCTTCATCGATATACAGGCACGTGGTGGTATATTCCAGTGACGGAATTCCTATACAGTGATATATAACGTCCGTTCTTCATCGATACACAGGCACGTGCTATTATGTTTCAGTGACGGAGTTCTTATATAGTGATATTTAACGTCCGTTCTTCATCGATATACAGGCACGTGGTGGTATATTCCAGTGACGGAATTCCTATACAGTGATATTTAACGCCCGTTCTTCATCGATATACAGGCACGTGGTGGTATATTCCAGTGACGGAATTCCTATACAGTGATATTTAACGCCCGTTCTTCATCGATATACAGGCACGTGGTGGTATATTCCAGTGACGGAATTCCTATACAGTGATATTTAACGCCCGTTCTTCATCGATATACAGGCACGTGGTGGTATATTCCAGTGACGGAATTCCTATACAGTGATATTTAACGCCCGTTCTTCATCGATACACAGGCACGTGGTGGTATCTTCCAGTGACGGAATTCCTATACAGTGATATTTAACGTCCGTTCTTCATCGATACACAGGCACGTGCTATTATGTTTCAGTGACGGAGTTCTTATATAGTGATATTTAACGTCCGTTCTTCATCGATATACAGGCACGTGCTGGTATGCTCCAGTGACGGCATTCTTATACAGTGATATTTAACACCCGTTCTTCATCGATATACAGGCACGTGCTGGTATGTTCCAGTGACGGAGTTCTTATACAGTGATATTTAACACCCGTTCTTCATCAATATACAGGCTCGTGCTGGTATGTTCCAGTGACGGAGTTCTTATACAGTGATATTTAACACCCGTTCTTCATCGATATACAGGCACGTGCTGGTATGTTCCAGTGACGGAGTTCTTATACAGTGATATTTAACACCCGTTCTTCATCGATATACAGGCACGTGCTGGTATGTTCCAGTGACGGAATTCTTATACAGTGATATTTAACACCCGTTCTTCATCGATACACAGGCACGTGGTGGTATATTCCAGTGACGGAATTCCTATATAGTGATATTTAACACCCGTTCTTCATCGATATACAGGCACGTGGTGGTATATTCCAGTGACAGATTTCTTATATAGTGATATTTAACGATCGTTCTTCATCGATATACAGGCACGTGGTGGTATATTCCAGTGACGGAATTCCTATACAGTGATATTTAACGCCCGTTCTTCATCGATATACAGGCACGTGGTGGTATATTCCAGTGACGGAATTCCTATACAGTGATATTTAACGCCCGTTCTTCATCGATATACAGGCACGTGGTGGTATATTCCAGTGACGGAATTCCTATACAGTGATATTTAACGCCCGTTCTTCATCGATATACAGGCACGTGGTGGTATATTCCAGTGACGGAATTCCTATACAGTGATATTTAACGTCCGTTCTTCATCGATACACAGGCACGTGCTATTATGTTTCAGTGACGGAGTTCTTATATAGTGATATTTAACGTCCGTTCTTCATCGATATACAGGCACGTGCTGGTATGCTCCAGTGACGGCATTCTTATACAGTGATATTTAACACCCGTTCTTCATCGATATACAGGCACGTGCTGGTATGTTCCAGTGACGGAGTTCTTATACAGTGATATTTAACACCCGTTCTTCATCGATATACAGGCACGTGCTGGTATGTTCCAGTGACGGAGTTCTTATACAGTGATATTTAACACCCGTTCTTCATCGATATACAGGCACGTGCTGGTATGTTCCAGTGACGGAATTCTTATACAGTGATATTTAACACCCGTTCTTCATCGATACACAGGCACGTGGTGGTATATTCCAGTGACGGAATTCCTATATAGTGATATTTAACACCCGTTCTTCATCGATATACAGGCACGTGGTGGTATATTCCAGTGACAGATTTCTTATACAGTGATATTTAACGATCGTTCTTCATCGATATACAGGCACGTGGTGGTATATTCCAGTGACGGAATTCCTATATAGTGATATTTAACGCCCGTTCTTCATCGATATACAGGCACGTGGTGGTATATCCCAGTGACGGAACTCCTATACAGTGATATTTAACGCCCGTTCTTCATCGATATACAGGCACGTGGTGGTATATTCCAGTGACGGAATTCCTATACAGTGAT